>CAKNWT010327771.1:0-19198 GCA_932066315.1 Andricus coriarius | reverse complement strand
ACAGTGAGGGTAGCGATCCGTTGGACCGCTCGGTTATCCGAACTGATAATCCGAATAATCTACTGTAATACGGGATAATCCTATTGTAACCGATATCAATCCAAGTAATCCTAGAAATCCAGGATAATCCAGTTAATTCGAAGTAATTTACATAAGTAATCTAAATACTGTTGAATTGTTTTTAGTGTTGTCGTTCGATATGAGACTGTCTCGATATCGTATCGAAAAATCTCGATTTTTTCTCGTATCGGTATCGGTTTCTGAGACTTCATTTTCGGTTTTGTCTCGTATCGGTTTGGTATCGGAGAACCGATATATCGCTCGGATCGTCTTGAGATTTTGAGACTAAGACAGCCAGATAGTGGTTTCTTGCGGAACAGCAGTAGAAGGGGAATGGCGAAGAGTTTCAACTGCCTACCTAAGTATCATGAACCTTTCCTTGTAATTTAAAGTTCTGAACGTTCAAATGAACGTAATATATTTTCCCAATTATAAATTATTATTATTATCTTATTATTAGAAATTTTTCAGCTGCAGATAAAAATATTCATTATAAGATCCTTTTATAATTGCATTATTTTCAATTTAATGAACCATAATATTTTTGCACTGTTTCTAGATTATAAAGCAATTAATAAAAAATGTCGTTCATTTCAACGTTAAGAACTTCAAACCCCTTTTAAATTTAGATTTAGATTAGACCTTTTACCTTTTTAAGCTTTAAAACTTCTGACATTCCTACATGTCTTTTGAATAAAATCTAATTTTTCTCAACAAATTTGAAAAACTTTCAACATTTCGAAAACGGAGTAACTTTCTTCGTTGTTGAAATAATTAGGAACATTTTTGAACAGCGTAAAATTTTCATTTTTTTTTAACTTCAGCTTTCTATTAATTCCTAAAAATTTCAGGAAAAAAGTTGGGTTTTTTTAGAAATATTTTTTTCTTTTTCTTTCAAAAATCCAAAATGACGTTACCAATTTTCATCATTTTTTACATTTTTTTGTGAACGAGGAAAATCCCATCTGGTAGTTTTGTCTCGGAATTCCGATATGAGACCGCACTTTTCGATATTTTTTCCATACGACACAACACCGAGCGATACAAAACCGAGGCTGGAAGGTGAGTATCGTATCGGTATCGTATCAGTATCGAAAAATATCGCTCGGCGGCATCAGTAATTATTTTGTTGAAAATTTGTTGCTTTTTTCTTTGAAAATTGATTTTCTTAACGAAAAATTCTATCTTTGGTTAAAAATTGATCTTTTTTGTTAAAAAATCATGTATTATGTTGAAACCTGAACTATTATGTTGATAATTCATGTAGTATATTAATATTTTTTTTTTTAATTAATTTTCTTCAACTTAAAATTAATCTATCCCATTTTGATGGTAAATTCATCTTTTTTATTTTAAAACTTCACTATTTGGTTGAAAACTGATTTTTTAACTGAAAATTTACCCATTCCCGTTGAAAATTCATCAGTTCATTTGTAAATTTATCTCTTGGGTTGAAAAATGGACAACTTTGTTGAAAATTCGATTCTTTTGTAAAACATTAGTTTTTAAAATTGGAAATGTACCTATTAATTTGTTGTATTCTTAAAAATGTAATGGTTTCGTTGAAAATTGATCTTTTTAGTTAAAAAAAGCAACTACTTTAACAAAAACTTCAACTTTTTAGTTGACGATTAACTTTTTTTGTTGTAAGTTCATAATGTTTATAGCGTTATGTTTATAGCGTAATGTTTATAGTTTATAATGCGTTGAAAATCCGTCTTTTTTGGTAGAAAATTAATTTTCTTGGTTGAAAATGCATCTACTTGGTAGAAAGTTTATCTACTTTGTTAAAAAACGATTTTTTGATTGGAGGTGTATAATTTTAGTTGAAAATTTATATTTTTCAGTTGAAATTTCATGTGCATTGTAGAAAATTTGTCATTTTTAGTAGAACATAAATATTTTCGGTTGAAAACTCAGCTACTGATTATCAGTTCATATATTTTGTTGAAAAGTAATCCTAGTTATTTCTATCCTAAGTTATACAAAGTAATCCCAAGCAATCCGGAGTAATTTTAGGTAACATAGAATAATTCTGTAGATAGAGGTAATCGGCAATACTCTACTTGTAATCCAGTTCTGAGAGGACTAATCCACTTGTAATACAGAGTAATCAAGGTATTTCGGAGTAATTTACATAGACAATCTGAATAGTTTTAAACCATTTTGTTGAATATTTGCTGCTTTGTTATTAAAAATTAATTTTTTCAATTAAAAATTTAACTATTATGTTTTTTGGTTAAAAATTAATCGGTTTTAGTTAAAAAAATCATGTGTTTTGTTGAAAATTCATCTTTTTCGCTAAAAAATAAATCTTATTTGTAGAAAAATCATGTTTTTGGGTTAAAAATTTAACTATTTAGACTAGCGTCACCCTAGATGATTAAAGATAAAAATTTACGATTTTTTCAGATCATACTTCACCAAATATTAAAAAATGTATTCAATTTTTTCGCACCATATCAACTGTTCTTGAGCGTTTTCTGAAGGTATCCTGAAAATGTCATTACCCCTCAATGGGGTAATTATGGATCAATATTTTTGTTTGTTAATAAAAGTATGTACACATTTTTTACCTTTGGCCAAATCCTATCCTTTGTTTGGACATAACAGAGTATAATGATAAATCTATAACCAACATTTTCCTATTTTTATTATATGAAATGCGGCATCTCACTTTTTGTGTAAATTATAAAAAATAAAAAAATCTATCCCAAGAGATGAACCGTCAATTAAAGTTTTCCAAGCTTAAAGACTGAATTCTTTAAATAAATTCAATTTATAACATGTCTGAGAGTGTTAAAAATGATCTAGGTCAATGTAAATCTAAAATACAGATCATAAGCCTCTTCTGAACTAATTTTAAAGAATGGTGAAACTGGTTACTTGAGGACCACCCTGAAACTTTCTAACGACATAAGCATCACGATAAGCTTGTTCCTTGGGGACGATATACAAAACACTCCCCTGCGATTATGCTACGATATCTTTCCAGACAAACTAATTGATATTTGAACTCGAATCGTTTATTCCCGTTGGCGACCACGGCCAAGGCGGGTGTATACTTCTATACCCACTCGGAGAATTTATACTTCATGTATGTTGAATATTCATGCCGGGGCATTATGAGTTAGTGCTTCTTTAGCTGGGTTTATTATGTTACCTATTTATGCTCGTAACCTCTTCTTCGGTTCACACGCAACCTCATATTTTCATTGCGCGAAAACGACTATGAGAATGACGATGTCGCCGTTTTCGAAGAGGACACTTACCTGTCAAATGCTTTTTGCGGTTTTGTCATGTGTAATTTCTTCTGTCTGTCTTCTCTTCTGCTCTCAAACGAGATGACCATTTTTCAGGAAATGTAATTTACTTTCTTAATTCGTTAAAACATACCATTTCTGCTATTACAATCATTTCTCTTCAAGTTATAATAAACACCACCAAATGAAAAAGAAAATTCTCTATTGAAATAAAAGGAAAAGGTTCTTGATAATAGACACCAACAAATTACGTATCACTTTTAATTTATTTTGCAAAAGTCTTCATTCAAAAATAACTTAATCTTAAAATTCAACTCTCTCTTGTAACAATGAGTGACGTTTAATTTTGGCACCACATAATTTCCATAAAAAGAAAATCTCCTATTCATACTTCCAGTCGTTTTTCGCTCCTAATCGAAAAATTAACAGAGACACATAAATTATACAAACATTAGCAAAACAAATTCAACTTATTTTACAAGCAGCTTAGCAACACTCACATTGTGATACAACGGACTTTCATTGTCGAACCTGCTATTTACATCGTATAGGTATTTACTGGCCTGCGTCCCCTCTTTCGCAAAAATTCGACGATCATATTTTATTTACACTTTGACTTTGTCTAACAATGTCAAATATTTATAAGATAGAGATTCCTCACAGCAAGGCTCTCATCTTCGAAAACGACGTATACCTACTGATTGCACTTGTCCTAATTTGGATTCAATTCCGTTAACAATAGCAACAATACTTAAGGTAACGTGGAATACTGGCCTTCATTGACTACATCGATACCGAATCGATAACAACTTATTACAAAAATATGTCGACAAGAGTCCGTTTTTTGAAATATTCGCTTTCTTGATGTTTTTGGATTAAGGATTATCTCTTACAAAATAGGCGAAGCTTATGTACTAGATTTAAAAGCTATATTTACATCGTATATATAAATCTTCATTATATGTAATATCATGAATGCAAAGCATGATTAATCGATTTCGAAATATAACTGTCATGTACAAGTGCCTCTCAAGTTTCAACTAATTTCTATTCTACAAGTTTAGAGTTTTTTCGCTACAATCCTTCCAAATTTGGTACAAAATCTGAACCTATTGCGTTCTTTACTCGATCCAATCAAAATGACTACAGGTAAACTATTTTCAAAAATACAAATGCTCTCAGCACTTGGAGAATAAATTCCGAAACATCACCTATGAGGGAAGAACCGTGTCTTACAAATCGGTTACTCACTGAGATCCGGCGCGTTAAAAGGGAACCTGTGTTCGGCATGATGACCTTGTATCCACGGATAAAACGACGGCACAGAAATTGTCCGTTTTATAACGAGATTAAAGCCACGTGTCTTTCGATATCGTACCTAAAAGGTACATCTAAAAGGTATGCACAAAAGGTACACATGAAAGCTACATCTAAAAGGTACATTGGAGAATGTATCATGTTCTTTTAAAATACACGAAACTGCCTCAATAAAAAGACAGAAGGAACCGGAAGTTGGTTAACTTGTTCGAGCCTTAAGACTCGATACCATGTAGTTTCGAGTCGACAGATGGGGTTCTCCAGTTCTCCAGTTTGCAGAAGGTGTAGAGTGTACATTGGCAGGTATCGAAGGCTTGTAGGTTGTAAGATAATGTGCTTCGCACTTCGACACGTGTCTATGGGTTAAGTCCTTAGTACAACACGCCGCGAACACGTTCTTGCCCCTTTGACATGTTTATCAGTGAACATGGTTCCAGATACTCTGACGGCACGAACATACACAAGCGTGCTCATTAATTAAAACCCGCTAAGTGGTCCTGCTTTACGACTCTCAGCCTGTATCGACGTAATTGGACGATTTGCTCAAGGCTTCGAAGAAGGATCTCTCCATATCCTTGTTCTAATGCCTCCGACCATTTTTCAAGTTCTAATGATTGCAAAGTCTGGAAGCCATAAGCTTCGATCACAGATTCCTGATTATTGCTTCTCATGGTGTTGTATTCCAACAGCTCCTTTCCAAAGAGCCAATACTTGATTTCTTATGTCCTTGTTGTCAGGTCAATAGCGACATGTCTTCTTTTTAGTGGTGGACTGTCCCTGTCACTGTTTTCATCATCCATATCAACATAGAGTTCATCCAGTTTTCTACTTCTTGATGAAGTTGCATTCTTCATGGAAAGATCAATAGGGTTCTCTTGAGGTGAAGCGTGATGTGGACTTTCAGGCGGGGAATAGGATTCAGACTGGGTCTTGTGCGATAGGGGAGTTGACCTCTGACTCTTCAACACTGCATCGAGATAGAATCGTTTTGAGTACTCGATGTGATCACTCTCTGGAGAGTGGGGTGTGTTCGATCTCGTATTATGATTCTGCTCTAATCTGTCATTGTTATTGGTACAATTTTCATTATCGGTGATCATGGTTGGTGTGTTGCTGCTATGAATAGGTGATTGCTGAAGATTCGAATGGTTCATCAGATGGGGGGTTCCGTGGGATGAAGCATACAGATGGTAAGGAGAGAACATGGTCAGGCTTGGTGGTGGTAAGAAAGAAGGTGGTAGGATAGGCATCCCTCCTAAATGGAAACCCAAAGGTAGTCCCATGATTTCTTTACCCAAGGTTGATAGATCGGAGGGATGATGGAGGTGGGAATGAAGAGGTCTGAAGCCTGGATGGTGTCCGAATGCTGCTCTCCTCTCGGAAATTTCAATTGAAGAGTCGCTGTTTTGAGATTCTGGTGAACTGATGCTTGGTGAGGTTGAATTTTTGTAGTCATCGAGACCTAGCATGAGGACATCATCCTTTCGTGGCGTGGAATGGATTGGTGGACTTGTCGGGTGTTGTCTTTGCTGATTTTGGAGAGTATGGTGTTGCTGCTGCTGTTGCTGCTGCTGTTGTTGTTCTTGAAGAAGGCAGTGGATTTTAAACCAGTTGGATCTTCGACCATACCTAGAGCCGGATTTCGACATGCCGACTAATAAACATTTCCGGAGTCGACATGCTTTGCAGGCTGTTCGGTTCTTTTTGTTTATTATACATTCTCCTCCGTTCTTGCATTCTGATATGCTGGTGAGGTTATTGTAAGACCGGCCAAAGAAGGACTGAAACAGAGAAATAAAATTGATCAGTATTGTTCTAGTAAAGATTGAATTTATTAGAATAGGAAGTAGGAGAGACGTGTTTCTGAGATAGGAGTGAAATTATGAAGTGCTGATGAAATGCGGCGATTATTCGCGCCTTTGAATTAATGGATCACAGGTTGGAATAATTGTTTTAAGACATAATTATAGTTAAGGCGGAGAAAATGAGAGCGTAGGTATAGAAAAAATGATAAATTCTAGAGACATTATCGGAACGGTTATACGTCTCGTAACCCGGTGCCTAACAGTATGTTAGCGGGACACGTTAGCGTAACTACACTCTTATTGTCTCATTCATCGAGAGCGAGTCGGGCCCTCGACCGACCCAAAGCGCGTGCGGCCTACTACTGTGCTCAAGCTAATTGCCCAAATGGTGCAACAAGCGCGCGATTCCGACATCACTTGGTTTCGCGTTGGTGTTGCATCTTGCTCTTCTTGTACAAATCTCCATATAATAAATAACATAATTTCCATTATGATTTCAATCCTTAAAGGAAAATTGGCTAATTCTTGATAAAGTAATTATACCGGTAAGATTCTTTAAGGATGTGTGAGAGGATCCTATTGAAACTTCCTTTTTTTAGACACGTCAAAGATATGTAACAATACCCGATGCGTAAGATGCCATTGTAAGGTTCGTTAGTAGGTCATCGAGAATTGTGCAATTGCGATCGCGTTCCGCGCAAGGAATTTAGACAATTTGAAGCAGGGCTACCGTAAAACACCTAGTAATTCATAAAGCGGGTCGAAGAGCATCGCGCTGTACACTTTCGCTTTTCCTGCTCGTCCACTAGCAATATTATTAATAGTTTCTGGTTCGCTTGTCCTGAAAACGAGCTCTTCCTGCGACCTAGTGCTCTCATTGAGCGCACCACCGAGACTGAGTACATGACAAACTGCAGGTAAATTGCAAATTGCAATTTGTAATAAAGCCCCCTTGCTTCCCAATTGTTCCAGATGTTGATGAGGATGAATCTGCAACGCCCACTTTTGAGTTTTCTTTTTATATTGTGACTCTTTAGTTCAGAAATTAGGAAAAAAGAGCGTAGCTAATGTCTTCGTGAGCTCTTATTAATTATTAAATATTCTGAATTGCAATTTTTGGTACCATAAATATGAAAAAATGAGAATGTAATATGAAAAAGTGATACCAAATAGATGGTCATTGTTTGGCAAGGTCTTGAAATATAGTAAAGATCATAAGGCAATCGTGTAATGCTTGGTGTCGGTCTATGGACATTGGACACGGGTGCACGGGACTGCGACAGAGACGATGACACAATCGAGAAAATGCTACCATTACGTCTCCCTGGTGGTGTACTTGCGCAAACCGCCTCTTCGCGTCCTCGCCAGCAACGTTTTCATCGTCCACTCGCGTTGAGACACGTTATTCACAAATTTTCGTTTTCAAAAGAAAATTAAGAAACCCTTTACTAATTTCACTTCAGCAAATTAGCCTTTACGAAATAATCACTACATTATAATTGAAAACAAGTTACAAGGGTTTCAATTTCTTCACGTATGGTACATCTACATCACTGAAGGATTTCTGTGCAAACTCCCTTTCTTCACTTATTGCACGATGTTAATTTCCGTTTGTTTTACTGTAACATGTATGCAATAGCTACCGGAAAAATGATACGCATCTCTCGGGCACCTGAAACTATCATTGTGAGTTGTAATTGAACTACCAGAATCCTCATGTTATGATCTTGGCGTGGAGATTGCAGTTTTCTACGTTTTCCCTTTGACCTAGAGCAGTTTCCGTTTTCGTTTCAAAACTAGTGCCAAGCCGGAACGCGGGCACATTACAGATGGAAACTTCACTCACAACATTCAAGTTTGATATGGAGTCAAGGATTTTCTTTTTGTGTCATAAGGAAAATACGAAATTGAAGTGAAAGTGGGTTATAAAGATTAAGAAAATGATGCAAGAATTTTGTCAGGACGTAAAGGAAATAATACCGATTAGCCCAAACCTCCCGATCAATGCCTATTGATAATAATAATCATAAGAAAATTGAATATTCTCGCAAACTGTTCGTCGAGATATTATTAGATCAATTTTAGTTCTGAACTTGGAAGTTCCTTAGCGAATAGAAAATAAGCAGCTGTTCATAAGTAATTACAGTTGAGGTGATTATGTCAGATTTTAAAAGTGAAGTCTGCGTTTAAAGTAGGGTTCGAGTGAATAATCATTAAGACTTAAGCACAGCGCTCTAGATAATTTCCATTGTGTAATGCGTCCATGAACGAGCTTGTTTCGCGATCCATCGTCCATATGGTTGGATGGTCGGTTTCGAGCAAGAGTGGTTTAAGAGTGAGGCCCCTTCCGGTGCTTCGCACTTGTCCGCCGCAATTGTTTCCGCCCTAGTTACCGATTACGTCAGGTCGATATTGTTTCATTTCGTTATTTTCGTTTTCAGGCCCATCGTAGCATGTCACCGTCCCCTCCTACAACCAAACCGTAACCGTCGCCAGAACACCATAACCATCGCCATCGGTTTCTCTCCACCATGACCATCAGTGATAGTGATACTGCTATCACCTATAGGCGGCCGATTTTTGTAATTTTAGGGTTTCTTTGACTTAGCACGATTATTTATTTGCTCTGATGAATGTTTATTTACGATGTTAAAGAAAAATTGATTGGTACCAAAGTTCATATAGGGCTTTTTGTATTTTTCAAATTAAATGAAAGAAGATTCAAAAAATGGGGCTGAGAAAACTACTATGAAGCTAGACTTCATATCTGGACAGTCACGGGCCGCGGATTACTGCAGAAACCGTTGCCCAGTTTACACGAACACTTTGGGCCCCTCTGACACGCATGCCTAGCCAAACGTTTAACCTCGCCTCCATGTCGGGTCGTGAAAGCGATCGAGTACTTTGCGCAATCGCAACAGTGCGAGTAGTCGACAAGTTGAAGAAAAACTAAGCAAATTAGAAATTTTGTTTCAAGATGATTTTCAAAATCATGATCAATATTATTTTTCATTTAATTTACTAAAAACGTTGACAAGTGTCTACAGATTATGAATGTTTGGGACGTTTCTGTTTTCCGTAGATTACTTGATTATAGCTTTTCATAATGACTCGTGATTTTGCACTCATATTCTATGGTTAGAATGTAGTTATTAAATATATAAAAATAATGACAATATGCAAACAAAAATGTTACAATTTCAATGTAAAGTTAAATATATTGATATTTCATTTTTTTTTAATTTCAAAGCAACAATTTTGATTCCAGATCAAGATTTCAAATACTTCATTTCTGTTTACATAATTGCCATATTTCAGGAAGTTATTTTCTTTCTCCAGAAATTCGCTTACCTTACAGCCCTCGCAGGTGAACGCACCAAAGTGGAAACCAGCCGCAGGTTCCCCACACACCTTGCACTGCTGATTCATCTGGAACATTTGGAATTTCCGTGTTACATATATTGACTTAGTCATGGAAGATAATTTTCGGCAACTGCCTTTCACTCTTATAATATTCTATGATGAATCAATCAACCTTTCTAAATCTCAATTAGTAAACTTTTCCTGTCGATTGTTTTCGATATAAACTGGTATACCTAATGTGAACGAATTATTATATGCTGTTGTGTTTCGTCCAATTTCCTACTTTTTATGTGTGTGTATGCATTAAAGAGATAATTTTTACCGTACATGTGGCGTGTGTCAATAATTCTTTTCATTCCCCATTTGACGTAATATGTTATGTTGGTGGAGATGACATAGGCTATTTACTAGTTTCAAAATATTGCATTCTCATTGTTTCAATAAAGTAGAAAATATTATACAATCACATTCTTTTATTAAACTTGTCCTTCTTTGTATACAGCCCTAAATAAATCCGTATATTTTCACTAAGCAATTAGTTTTCCACTATCCAATGAGTAAATATTTCGAATAAGTAATTTTGTACTAATTTTTAGTGGCTCACTTTCCTCTAATTGAACTATTAGAATTTCACTAATTTCGACTGAAAGAAATTGTAGTTTGTTCTATGATATGTACATACTACAATCTACATTAAAGAGGAGAAAATCATTGGGAGAAGTGTCTTGTCATACTACATTAGCATAAATTTAAATGAAATCATTTTTTGTTGATTCAACGTTATCTCTGCCGACCAACAACAAATTCTCCTTGACAGCAAATATCGAAAGTCATTCCAAAATTTTAAACTTAATGTTTTAAAACTCCGGATTAAAAAACATTTATTAGGAAAAAGTTATGAAATCTTTTGTTTATTCAATCACGGGGAAAGTTATAAAGTAAGATCGAATCCCGGTATAGATTGTGTCAACGAGACCACGACGAATCCCGGAAATCAAAAATACATAATCCCAGCTCTATTATTTCTGCGGCTGAGAATGAAAAACGTCCCCCAGTATTTGAAATTATGTAATTGCTCGAGATTTTCATAACGACCTGCCAAATCCATATAATGTAATCGTTATCGCGCATTTGCTTTGATCGTTCGATTGCGAGGAAAATAAGAGAGGTGAAGTGTGTTGTGCAATCCACTTGGCGCGCGAATCGCTGAATCGTAGCAAAGTGGTGCGTGTTATGTTCAACGAGCGGAAAACTCCTCAACTTTTTTCTCCTTCGTTCCTTTAATCATGCCCTCTTCTTTTCTGATGTCCTTCCAGAAAAGCGGGCGAAGGCGACGACCTTTAACGCCGTTTCCGCCGACGATCTAATTGGGGCATCCGTTCTTTAAATGGTGCATTTAATTACCAGTCTGGCCAAATCTACTTTCCTCAAATTAAATTCAAATCCTTTCAATGAATTAACTGAATTCTTATGAATTTCCAATTTCAGATTCGTAGAAAGAAATATTCGTTCTGATGAAAATACTGCTAAAGATCATAAACTATGCTGACTTCTAATAAATACTGCATATAATACAAAACCTGTTGGTTTATCCTAAAATATACTAGGTTGGGTGACGAAAATATTTGTATACTAAAGAATCTGGGAGGAATATTAGTGACCCATATTTGTGTTTCTGAAATCACAATCGCGACTTTCATACATGACGAGCAATCGCTAAATGGGAAAGTAAATTTCAGCTAATGGAAGAGACATCCATGTATTTGATCAACGGGCTCTTTCTCTCTCCTGACCTACACCCTAGAGTCGTTGACTCTTCTCATTTGCTGCTGAGAACCGGATGGTGTAGTGATATAGTAAATAGTCATAGTCAGCATTTAGCAGTCACCATAGTTGTATAGTCTCAAGTGTTTTCAAATCTTGACCATTCTTTCCACACCCTCCCCTTTCTCTCTTGACCTGAGATCAATGCAGCATGGGATGAAAGTCGGACTCGACCTGAGACGCAGGACAATTTCCATGGTGGATGGTTGGTATTGCCTATAGTATATATATATACAGGTATAGAGATAAACTATAGAGCTATAGACTATAGACAAATGATCATTATTGTCAAGCTACTGAGTCACCAGGTGTCACAGTTGACAGAAGGAAGAATTTCACCGTTGCGTGGCTGTTCTATCGCAATTGTTCATAGCTAATGAACAATGTTGACTTGGTACTTGACTCAGCGCGAGCGCAATATTAGGTTGAAGCAATCGGTGGGTGTGTGGTTAAATCGATTTCGATCTCTGGCTGACAATTTGTTTCGTGTTAGAAAGAACGAGCAGGCACGGTTCAGAGAGGATTAGTGCTCCAAGGAGAAAGAGATCGAGATATCGATCTGATCAGAGGCAGATCAATGGGCTAAAGTAAACTCAGGTAATCTGACGAGGGAGACACGATAGTCCATTGACTCATCTAAGCCCCTGGTATTCCGCAATCTCGACTGATCGCAGGTGTGCATCCGGCATTCCATTAAGGCTAATTCTCATTCAAAGTGTCACTCTGCTCATCATTGTGATAGGGAAATCAGAAGAGAGGGTATCAGATTGATTTCAAAATTCACCCGGTCGAGAAACAAACGAAGAGTATATACATTTGTTCTGTATTAGTCTTCATAAAAAGATAATGAACAAAACTGATCAAATTGACGTTATATGAAAATGTGACTATTTAACCTTGAAACTGGGAACTTATTTCCAATGGGTCAAATTGTCGATATAAAGCCATAAAAATCACAGGATTTAGAGGATCTATCTAGTCTCTAGTCTAGTGTCAGCGTTTGTGCAATCTGAAAGTACATGAGTTTGACTTGTAGACATTTCTCAGAAGAATCGATTGACCTATTCAGAAGCGTTCTGTGAACATCAGTCGAATTAAGAACCCTTCATTTTCAATTCAGCGGATACAAAACTTCTATTTGACTTTTGAAATGAGAATCATATATCGAATGTTGATCTGCAGGATCGAAGATCTCTTAGGTCGGTCGATAATCGCATTATCGGGGAACGATTGCGCTGAAAGTTGCGCCGGTAGGAAAGCTGTTACGATTCTCACGGCTCGCGCAAGGTCTGCCTCTGGGCGATCTGCGATCTTGATGATCGACCGGCAAGATTCTTTCTCGGCAAGAATCGCTTTGAACCCCCTTCGATAAACACGACTCGATCGCGCAGGATTCGACGCTGGACGTCGTCAGGACGTGCACTTACCGAGCAAATTGAAAACCAACCGACGTGTACTGTTACCACTGCCTAAGTAATTTCAACCGAGTTAATGCTCATATAGAATCAACGCCAGGTTGATAGAGATCGAGACGTAGGTGTACCTCCAACTCTCATTATATGGGCTCGAGTAACCGTTAACGAGGTGCTGAATAATATTGCTTTGTTAAGAGAAAACAAACAAGCATTTTACTAAGGCCAGATAATGATCATCTCGAAATTAGGTGGAACTAAGTTGGAGATGTCGATAATTCTTACAATTATTGATTTTTGGGATTGATAAAAATCTGATTCATAGTCTTCATAGTAAAGATGCTTATTGGGTAGCAGAAATGAATGTTTTTGTATAAAACTCTCTGAATAACACTTTCTGTAATGCGCAAGCAAGGACAGTATCGCTGTTCAACTATGTAATTTTTTGCATAATAGAATAGTAGAATGTAAAAAATGTTATAGTAAAATTAAAAAAAAAGTTATTCGCATGCTTATTTATCTATATTTTTGTATTCATCTTCAATTTAAAAAAGTACTTATGTGACTATTTTAGTATTTTGTTCCAACACACATAAATGTATATCAATATGCGAATGTTCAATAAATCGAGAAAATTATTCTAATCAGATGAAAATGCTATACAGATATAAAACGTGAAATTGTTTTTTAATGATTTAGGAATCCCTTTCTACCTTATTCACGACACTAGGAAGTTATTATGGTGATAAATCACCCCATGCAATTACTACGTATAAGTAATAGGGAACAAAGATGGCTTTTGCTCCTTTCATGCGCATTTATTGTAATTTTTAGCATATAGTATGTATATTTGAAACAGTATAATGAATTACAAATATAATTTCCACACTTTTCGCAAGAAAATAATTTTATTTTAATGACCTACAATTAATTATTTGCAACCATTTCTACATCTTATTACTTAATCAGTACATTCTCTCTACGCTCAATATTAAAGAAATTTTTCTGATCATGATATATGTATATTCAATTATTGAGGAATTTAATAATCAAGGTGGCTATTCAAACTTAAAAAAAATTCCAGGCTATTTCCCGGTTTTCCTGGTCAAAAATAACATTTCGCAAGGTTGTCTTTTAAGTTTTTATAATAATAATTATTCAATGCGGATTGACTTATTTTTGATATTTTGAAAACAATTAAACATTTTAGAAATTTACGGTAAAATATACAATGTAAATTATTTTACAAGTGAATAGGGTGATTGCAAAAGTAAAAACAGATCTAAAAATTTCCTATTTTGAAAAAAAATCCTAGCTATTTCCCGGTACTTAAAATTCCAGGCTAATTCCCGGTCTGTGACCATCCTGAAGAAAGAGCCTATTCCGATTATGGAGGTGCTTTTATAAATGATGTCCAACAGTTAACTAACAATAAAAAAGAATCCTCGTAAAAGTAGAAAATTTTTAACTTTTTTCTAGGGTTTTCGGAAAGATTTAAAATGCCGTTTTTTTAGGATTACAGTCGCTGTCAAATGCCATTTGAAGGGAGCGTGAAACTATTACAAGTCTGAGGTGTCCGCCGTTCATTTATTGGTCAATGAAGTCTTTGCACCCGAGGCAACTATTGCACGCTAAACCGAAGCGGTATTTCAGTTTCAGATTGCTGTGATTTCAAAGCACGATTTTTTTACTCGAGAAAAATACGATCTTTGGAGGACTGGAGGTGACTTCGACAGTTCGACCTGAGAAGCAAGGTAAGAGCATTCTGGATAGAAAGGTAAGGGGCCGTCCATAAACTATGGTACCAATTTTGGGCTATTATATATATAGAGAAGAGTTTTTCACCCAAAAAGACAAATTGCAAACAGAAAAAAAATTAATTTTTAACTAAACAGTTGCACTAATAACTAAATAGTTGAAATGTTAAGTAAAAGAGACCAATTTTTAAACAAAATAGTCATACTCTTAACTAAATAGTTAAATACTCAATCCAAGAAGACGAATTTTTTAGAAGGCAGTTGGATGTTCAACAAAAAAGTTTATTTTCAACCATGAAGTATGACTTTTCTACCATTCGAGATAAGCTTTCAATACACAAAGATGAATGAGTTTAACCAAGCAGTTTAACTTTAAGACAAGGAGTTAAATCTATAACCTAAAAGATGGGTTTTCGACCAAATAGTACAAGTTTTAACCAAACCAGATGAATTCCCTCCCCCTGTTACCAACCGTAGTTTTTGGCTCGGTTTTTGGCGCCCCTTTCCCCCTCCCAAATCGGTAACGTTGTTTATGGACGGCCCCCCTAAGCGTGTCGGCAAAGATTGAGGCCGGGGCAGTATTTGTACGGCAAGGGCGACAATTACCAGGGATTAACTTTACGATACGGTCTCGCCAGGAGCACCCGCTTGTCCCACCATGTTTTCTCGTTTTTACATTTTTACTTGTCACAGGGCCAACTAAGGCAAACAAACAAACCAACAAAAAAATAAAAAAAGAGGCCGGGAGGCTTTTTTTGTCGGATTACCTCCAGTCGTTTTATTGCACTGAAAATGGTTCTCGTGCAGTTTCAATGCAGCTGGAAGAGCAATATAAACGTAAAGCTTCCAAATCCGACAGGCTCAGAGTACCTTCTTCGAACCTCAGGTCATTTTTTTATATGTTAGGCTTGGAGCAGCGGTAATTATTGGGAACAATTGTAATAAAAATGAGCGGTCAATAGTACGACGCTTAAAAGCTGTATAACTATAACTTTATTGAATATTATTCTCATTCTCTCTCTTTGTCTTAAATTCTTTTTACAATATTTTCTCGCAAATCGCTCAAGGATTGACTGAGAGACTTTCTGTTCGATTTCGTTTCCATTCGATCAGAAAATTGGCTCAGCCTTGTCTGCTTACTTTTCCACGTATAAAAATATATTAGAGATGCTAAATTAACGAAATTGCCACAGCCTAATCCCTGATTTATTTTAAGTCACCTATTTAAACCAACATGAACTAAATTTAATAAACTTGCAACAAATTGAATGAAATGGGAACGAACATAATTGAGGGCGAATTCAACGGAATTTAAGTGAATTAAAAAAATCACGGTAAATTAAAAAAACTAAGGAAAATTAAAGAAAAACTTCAAAAATAATGTAAGGTAATCCCAGAGAATTCTATTAAATTCATACGAAATCAAGATAAATTAAAAATAATTTAAGTGAATGGAACAAAATTTTTAAATCTAACAAAATTCTATTGAATTCAGATAAATGAGAGTGAATAGAATGAGTGGATAAAAATCGAATAAAATTCATAAGAATTCAAGGTGAATTCAAAAGTCTTCAGGGTGAATTAAAAAACTAGAAAATCTAAACGAATCCGAAAGAAGAGACTGAAGAGATATTTTTGATTTGAAAAGTGGCTATATTGACCCCATAAATTTACTTAAAAATGCAGTATTTACAAATGTAAAAACCCGGCATAATATATTTACTTTACGCAAAAAAAAATGAAATTGTGAAGTATTTGCTATGCCATAGATTATATTAGACTGCAGGATGCTTAGAATGTTTAGCTTCCAAAAATAACTTGTCCTAAAGAAGTTGTAAAACGTTTAAGTAAAGGAATCCGGCTCATTTTCAGGTAAACGAAATAAGAACGCTAAAAAGTTACAAATTTTTTGTGCCCTCCTTTCCGTACTTAAACTTTCTGTTCAAGGTCGCATACCTTTGTAACCATTTTTAGGACCTTTTTACGCACTTGTACTTTCTTCAAAAAAACGAAAGTTCTAAATCTACGTCTACGGAACGATGGCACGTTCCGCCAATTTAGTTCAGAATACTTCTTTTCTTTTATATTTTCTCACTGCCTGATTTTAATTGTGAAAAAATATTGTTCTGAAAATTTAACACGGATTATGAATCAGTGGGCTATTAATTAAGAAATGCACAGTTGTAAATTTTAATTAAAGAAATTTGGTCAATTTCAATATGAAGCCAAATTAGAGCTTCTATGCTTGGAATTTCGAATTTAAATGTTCTCTGGATACCTCAAGAATTTAAAACATGAATTGTTAAGAAATTCAATTCCAATCTCAAGTTGACTGAATTTACTTTTATTTAAAAGCTTCACAAATTAAAAGTATAGCAAATTTTTAACTGGAATGCTTTCAGATAAAATTAGGAATAGAAGCTAAAATGGATTCGAGCCTATAAATAATTCAAAAATTATAAAAAGAAAAATTAAATTTAAAAAAAAAAAGTGAAACGATATCAAACATACAACTAAAGAAAAAACTGTACCCATATGAAAGAGGCAAGTTTCAATTTTGCAAAGGAAATATATACTTTAGCATCATGTACTTACAATCTGAAAGGCATATAATTTTCTACTTTTTGTACTGAAGAAAAAACTCACTAGCTCAATGAACTATCAGCTAAATAAGGATATTTCATTCAACTCAATTATAATTTTACACACTCTGTAAGTGTTTCCCGAGCTTTAATGCAATTAAATGTTAGAATGAAACAATTTTTTTCAAATTCACGACATAACAAAAAGTTAGAATATTTGACAACTAAAACCTCTTTCACGTAATTGCAGGACGGATTGGCAAACGATTTCCGAGAGTGAAAACAGCCACGACCTTGATACCGTTCTTTTCTCGGCTTTAATCGCGCGAAAGTAATTAAGGCTATGGTTTAATAGACGCGCGAGAAACGTTGTTCGTTACACGGCGCACGCGGGAAAAATGAAAAACGTTAAAAGAATGGCACTTTATTGTGAAATGCAATGTGTTCTACAATCATCGCATCCACGTGCGCGAATGTGATAAAAGGCATAGAATGTTATGGCACGCATGCCGAACGAGTGGAATAGTGGATAATGCACCTTTTTAATTGCAGTCGGTAAACTGCGTTATAAACAATCTACAGTATTTTCATCCCGTCAATTGCTTTGAGCGTGACGAAATTTCTCATATCTGTCAGCTCAATATGTGCTGTAACTACGTTCGCTTTAAACAGCTCTACATTTGTGGAAATTACTCGCAAAAGAAAAATCACATAACGGACCGTCCATAAACTATGTTACCAATTTTTGACCCACCTGGTTGACGACCGTACCTTTATATCCCAAAATACTCTCAAAACCGGGGAAAGAAGGTGGTCATTCACGAAAATATTCAATCTTTTTAGAAGAGAGTTGAATTTTATACCATAAAAGATGAATTTTCAACAAGTTGAATTGAACGAAACAAAAAAAATAATTTTCAAACAAATAGATGAAATTTCAACCAAAAAATGAATCTATAACAAAGGAGTGTAACTTTCAACCACGTAGTCGTAGTGGAATTCTTGGCCAAAAAAGAAGGTTTTTCAATAAAATAGTTGAACTTTCGAGAAAATAACCAATTTGGACTTGTCTTATGTGCGATAAAGTAAGCGGTGTGTTTATATGATTTTTCTTTCACAAGAAATTATCAAAAATGTTTGGACGGGACCTTCGTAAAGTGAACGGAATGCGTTTCTTGTTTTCTCGCAATCGTTTCTCACGCAGAATGTATCATCGAAGCCGTGATTTTCCTCACTATTCTTATTTCTCTATAATACACCCCGGGATTTATAATCCCGATCGTGGACGAATAGTGTAATGATTAATCAACGTTCGGATCAATCGTAGACCGCGGCAGAGGTTTATTGAAAGGGGCTCTTAGAATAGGCAATACAGGTATTTTGCTCGAGCCTATCAGGTTCGAGCTACACTGTACGAGGTTGAATTTTATTGTAGGTAGACATGCGATGGGAACATAGTGCACCGGCTGATATCGCGAGGATCGTTACAGATAATAATCTCAGGGCTCAATGTGTCTACTGAATTAACTAATTGCTTGGTGATCAAGCAAGGCGCTTGATTTTTCACTCGATGATCTTGCAACCTGCATACCGATTGTGGCGAATGGCATAAACGTTAGAAATACGTATTGCCGAACCGTGACGCTTGACGATTCGTGTCCCGATCAAAGACAAAGAAATCGCTCGTTACCTATACGAGAAACTATTGTGAAATAAACGCCTTCTCTATTTCATAGCATGCAAGTTTGGGGAAAATGATTGCTTGAAAAAAATACCCATGCTTGAGTCTTTGCAATAAGGTTTCATCAATTTTTC
>CAKNWT010327769.1:0-11805 GCA_932066315.1 Andricus coriarius | reverse complement strand
CCACATGGAAAAAGTGAGTAGCTGTCAGGCTTTAAGTCTTTTAAATTCAAAAGTTTTAAACTAGAAGTGCTTTCAACTGTAAAATTTCCCATTGGAAACCTAGCATAATAGAAAGAATTTTAAAGCGAACGTTAAAATGATCAGACAGAATTCCCTATTCATTTCTAGGGTTTTCCTCGGTCCCAGCGTTTTTCCAGAAAAATGTAAGTTAAAACTGCACATCAATGGCAAGCACAACAATGATTAATTTTCAAGTCCTCCCATTAAAAATTTAATTTTAAATTCATAAAGTCGTAAATTGTCAAATTTTGAAATGAACATATCATTCAATATTGTTCATTCTTAAAAACTTGATATTTTAAATTGCGCCATTCGCCTCTGCTTCACTTTTATATACGCCCTTATTCAGAACACCTTCATCCATATCATTGAAAGTGTGAAAAACTATTGGCATATGGAGACACGTCTCGCATTTCCGGTTTTTGAGACACGTTTCTGGTCTCGAAGAAGAACGCTTTCTTCCAAGATGTAGAAACGAAAAACCGAATACGGCGTATCACATCAAGATTGAATCGAAGAAACGCCCCTTGGGTCGTGCAGCCGTCAAATGCGGTTTCTCTACTTGCCAGTAGTAACAGTTGGTACGAGCAAGACAAAAGTGAGACTGGGGAAATGATCTCGCTACTTCTTTGCTTCCCTCAAAAAGATGGCTAGCAGATCTTTCATTTCTTTTTACTCTCTTCGTGAACATTTTCAATTCCATTTTTTTATACTCTGAAGATTTTTTTCCCAGTGCAAATTAAAAATCGGTGAAAATATTTAAAGATCAAAATTCTAATCTTCTAAAATGTTTAATATAGAATCTTTTATAAATGGAATTACACCATTTTAAATTTAAATTTATAATTCTCTGGGCTGCCACAGTCTGATTTAGTTGGAAAAGTCAAAAAGTGGCCTTTTTAAACCGAAAAAGTGACTAATTTCGTACTTAAAAAGTGACTAATGTGCATTATAAACATGAATCATGTTCTTTTGAATTTAAACGAATTCAAAAGAATTCTATTTCAAAATACCATTGATTTCAGCAAGATTGGAGTGAAGTTAAAGAAATTTAAGGAGATTCAGAAGAATTCGATCAAATTCATAAAAACTTAAGGTAAATTGAAAAAATTTCAAGTAAATTGAAAAAAAATAAAAATATGAAAAAATGCATTTAAATCAGTAAGTTTGAAATGAGCTTACAAAAGTTCAAGGAAATTTAAAAGAATCTAAATGATCATAAATAAATATCAAATACAAATATCAACACTTTAAGATATTCCTGAGAATTCAAAGTGAGCTTAAAATACTTCAAGACAAATTAAGAAAAAACTAAAAGAATGCATAAAAATCCATTGAATTGAATAGAATTGATTGAATTTAGATGAATTCAAGTGAATTCGAAAAATTCAAGAGAATTCCCAAAACTTCAAATGATTGGAAAATCATTCAGGATAAATTAATAAATCATTCTATGTTTTCAGAAATTTTAGGACATTCTTTACAACCGAATGTATCTTGGAATCTGTTAAAATGCCCTAAAATATTTCAAATCCTTTGAAATCTTTTGCAATCTATTACAAATTCCTTGGACCCTTTTAAAATATCCTAAAATATTTTGAATCCTTTGAAAGATTTTAAAATCCCTTGAAAACTTTAAAGTCCCTTGAAACTTTTAAAAGTTCTTGAAAATTCCTTGGAATTTGAAAAAATACCCTTAAAATCTTGAAAATCCTTTGGAATACCTTCAAATTATTAAAATCGATTAAAAATTACTTCAAATCTTTCAAAATACCCAAAAATATTTCAAATACTTTTAATTCTTTTAAAATCTCTTGAAACTTTTAAACGCTTTTTAAAATTTCTTAGAAGTTTAAAAAAAAAACTTAAAATCTTTCAAATCCTTTCGAATACCTTCAAATTATTGAAATTCACTAAAAAATTTCTTGGAATCTTTTAAAATACTTTAAAATATTCAAAATCCTTCAAAATATTTTAAAATCCCTTAAAAATTGGTAAAGCTTTTGAAAATTCCTTGGAATATTTAAAAAATGTCCTTAAATCTTTTAAAACCGTAATCCCTTCATACTATTGAAATCTATTAGAAATTCCTTGGAATCTTTTTAAATACCCTTAAATATTGGAAATCCTTTGGACCTTTTTAAAGCTCTTAACAATTCCTTGTAATTTCAAAAATACCCTTCAATCCTTAAAATCCTTTGGAAACCCTTCAAATGATTAAAATCTATTAAAAATCCCTTGGAATATTTCAAAATACCCTACAATATTGCAAATACTTTGAAATCTTTTGAAATCACTTGAAACTTCGAAAAGCTTTTTAAAATTCCTTGAAAGTTTAGAAAAACTTAAAATCTTTAAAATCCTTTGGAACACCTTCAAATTATTCATTTCTATTAAAAATTCTTTGTAATCTTTTAAAATACCCTAAAATATTTCAAAAAAATGCAAGAAAATTCAGAAAGATTGATTTGAGAAAAAATGTGACTCAAAATGGCTATTATTCCTTGATTATTACTGACAGTTACTTTAAAAAATGCATTTGACAGAAATTCCTTCACTTTTCCCTGATTTGCAGGGCTTCCTGAACCTGCGGACACCCTGGCTACTAATTCAATTTGGAATAAACGGGCCATTGCAAATAGTTTGCTTAAAATATCTGAGCTAAAGAAATGTTTAAATAGAGTCAAGAATTCTACTGTTGTCTCTACATTCCATTTGAAGCATATCCTCTTATCAAGAAAAATCTAAAGTGTTCGTAAAATCCAATATACTAAATTCTTACGCTCCTCGACATTGCCCCATTCTACAGTAGAGAAAAACGAGCAGAAACTATTTCCCAACTGCAAGCATGTTACTCAGTACCGGAATTTTGCAGCGCTGAACTAGTGAAAGAGAATATTCAACCCATTCGACATAACAAAAACGGCAGTAACCGAGATAACGGGTGTAGTAAAGAGAAGAGAGAAAGAGCTCTAGAAATCATTAGATGCACTTACCAACTATGCTCGTTCCTACCTTTTGTTCCCTAGCAGCGGAGTTTTCAATTTCATTAGACCTGAGTGTATTAATAACACGCATTATCTCAGTTTACTAAGGAGGAAACGAGAAAAGAAAGGAAGACTGGAACTATCGCGAACTGACACTTCCTTAAGGTGTAATAGTAAAAAAAATACTACGGACTGGAGGTAAAAGTAAAAAAAAAGTGCAAAAAAACGTGTGGATTCCCACGTTCATGGGTAGAAATACCATTGGGTAATATCTGTTTTCATCTAGTATTTGACGATTGTAGCAGATCCTTAGTTTAGTATTTGAAGATAAAGTCTAGTATGTTTCCTGATGATAAATTTTAAAAAGTTTGCAAATTTTGTGAAAGATGCCTATACAAAGTTTCAAGATCACTATCAAATTTGAGATTTTACACTACTTCCTTTATTCCCATCTTTTTCCTTTTTTAATCCTTTAAAGACCAAGTTTTTTCAGTGGTCTGGCATAGTTGTTACATGGTGAATCTAAATTCATAGGTACTTAATGCGTAAATTTTTTTTTTCAATTTCCCTACCTTCATACATCTTAAAATTGAGGAAGAGGTATCTCGCAATATGTAGTAGAATTGTAAGAAATTCACGGGTCATTTCAACCCTTATTAACTACCCCTGAATTGAGGAAAATAACCCTCAATGCATAAAATGTTATCTCCTTTCATGCTATTTTATCATGCTCTAAATTGAAGAATAAGTATTTCGGAACATGCAGGTGTGTTAGAGGAAACTTTCGGACCATTACAACCCTTGGAAACTACCCCTGTATTGAGAAAAAATCACCTCTAATGAATAAAAACATTATAATCTTATTTTCTGTTATCTTATTCTAATCTTAATTGAAGCATAATTATTTCGAAGCACATAAA
The DNA here is from genome assembly GCA_932066315.1 of Andricus coriarius. Lineage (NCBI taxonomy): Eukaryota > Metazoa > Arthropoda > Insecta > Hymenoptera > Cynipidae > Andricus > Andricus coriarius. The sequence goes on along the minus strand of CAKNWT010327769.1, from coordinate 7,838 downwards.
TATATTGTAAGAAATGTACGACCCATTACAACCCTCAAAATCAACCCCTGCATTGAAATAAAGGCACCCGCAATGAATAATAACATTATAATCTCTTTTTCTATTGTTCCCTTCTTCTCAGAATTGAAGAATAAGTATCTCAAAGCAGGTGTTGTAAGAAACTTAAAGATCATTACCACCATTATAAATCATTACCACGGCTGGGGGTGGCTTTCACCATACTGTTACTTTCAGAGGTAGTTTTTCTCTTAGACTTATTTTGCATATAATTTTGATGTCCTTTGAAAATATATATTAACTTAACATCAATAAAAATGTCAAAAAATTGCCTAAAAGTTACGCTTTTTTTTCGGCAAAGTTTTCGATATGTTCATTTTTATGCAAGTTATGATTTTCGAAAGTAGATAGGACGCATATGTCCTCCTGGCCGTTAAAGGAATAAAGACTTCTCTTTTTACCCTGTTTTCAAAAAATTTCCCCTCTTTTTTGCTTAATTAATTACTACCTAATTAAATAAATTATAATAATTGATTAATTAATATAACCCAATAAGAAAATCCAGCTACCACTGGGTAACATTTTTTTTGTTTAAGATTCATCTGTTTGGTTAAAAATTTAAGTATTTCGTTAAAAAATCGTTTCTATTTTGGTTAAAAATTAATTTTTTTACTGAAAGTGTAACTACTCCATTTTTGGTTGAAAATTTAGTTTTTTTTTAGTTAAAAATTCGTCCTTTTGGATTTTAAATTCATCCTTTATGATAAAACAGTCATCTTTCTTGATTGAAAATTCATCTTTATTTTTTTTATTTAAAACAAAAATCTTGTTTGGTTAAAATAGCAACTATTATATTTTTCGTACAGAATTGATCTTTTTTGGTAGAAAATGCATCATCTTGGTTGAAAATGAATCTTTGTAGTTGAATCTTCAATGAAGTAGATTAATTTTCTGCCAAAAAAGATGAATTTTCAACAACAACAAAATCTGCCCGCCGCGCGGTCATTAGAATACATTGTTCGTCATTTTGAATACTATGAACAGCCGTACATAGAATTTTCAAATTCTAAAAAAAAGTGATCTTAAAATATTTGAAAATGCTTTAACTTTTTGAATTTGTATCTAAAATGTTTTTATAAAAACGCGGACATTTGACAAAAACGGAGGGGGTTAACTTTTACACAAATCTAATACCTTTTCTGATGAGAATGTAAAAATGAATTTTTAACGAAGTAGTACAAATTTTAACCAAGTACATAGTTTATTTTTCTACCAAAAAACATGAATTCTCAACAAAAAATTTAATTGCCGATATTTCAAATAAAAAAGATTTTTATTTTTAATAGAAAAAGAGATGAATTCATCCAAAATGACAAAATCTCAAGAAAATAGTTTAATTTTCAAACACCAAAATAAATTTGTAACAAATTACAGTTTAATTCAACCAGGAACGGCGAATTATAAACAAAATAGTTGAATCCTCAACCGATCAATTTAATTTTCAACCAAACAATTTTAACCGAAAAGGTGAAAATTCCACCGAGAACAGAATTTGCAAGCATCTTTTAACTGGATCAAATAATTCCTAAAATTTTGAAAAATGTTTTAAAATAAAAAATGTCCTTGAAATCTTCTCGATTTATTTCGACGCTCTTAGAAACCTTTTAAATTTCTTGAAATGTTCTTGAAAAATAATTTTTTTTTAAATAGAAATCATTCATAATTTTTCTAGGAATCTTAAGAAAATCTAAAAAAAATCGCATACATTTATAGACCTTCTAAATAACTTGTAAAATAATAGCGTTTTTCCTACATTTTTTTCAAATCTACATAATTAGAAAAATTGCCTTAAAATCTTCTGGATTATTTTTTGCCAACTTTAGGAATCTTTTGAAATATTTGGAAATACTCTCTTGAAATTAATTTTTCAAAATAAAAAATCATTACAAATTTTCATAAAATTGTTGTATTCTCTTGAAACCTTTTAAACCTTCACATTTTCCAAAACTTTAAATGTTATTCCCGGCTCGAATTTGTAGTCCCGGTTAGTTCCGGGTTTTATTCTAATTTCCGTCTATTTGCCGGTTCGTAGATACCCTGAACAGATTTTTGCAGCCAGTGACCACCCTGACAAATTGAATGTTTTATACATTTGAAAGCGACTTTTGTACAACAGAAAGGGTTAAATGCGTTTCCGTGTATATTGAATATTATTACGTACAATAGTGGCACTTAACCAATCGTTATTGATCGTAAAAGTGATGGATACACGATGACATTAAATTTGAAATGCGTGCTGAATTACACCGGACATAATTTGACGGAAATGAAAGGGAATGACTGGATAGAAAAGAGGTGGAAAGGAGGGGTCAAACCAGTCGCGCCACGATAAACTCGTGCACTTCGGAACCTCGCATCGTGATGTGGCCACATAATGTCTGTACGTGTGCATGCATGCATGCATAAATGCAAACGGGAACCTGTACGCTCTCCACTATTACCTTTTTCGTGGCGTAGCTTTTAGCCAGGCAATTAGTAAAATCGCTTAAAAGAAAGCCAAGCGTAGGGATACGAGTCGCTCAAGTACGTTTTAGCCTTTCAAAATAATTACTACCTTTGAAAATAATTAAAATGCGTAACAGCATCGCAAATTTCGTGAAAAAAAAATTTCGAATAAACTCTTTGAAGAGTGAGCAGGGGCAAAAAGTTTAATAGTTACTGAATTTTCAATTGCCTGGAACTTCGGTATTAGCGAGGGGAATGTATGTCTGACTTAAATGGCTATTACTACTGACTTAGTATCATGGGTGAGCACATGACGATCAGTTCATTTCGTATAGATTTTATTTATAATAAAAACATCAGATGACAATTAAAATTTGAATGTTTTTCACATAATTTCATAATTAGAACAGATTAGTGTTTAATAATCGTGATAATACTCATCAGTTTATGAATCCAACTACGAACCATGCTATCACATTTAATTATGTACTTTAAACTGATTACAGACTCGTTTATCTATTTTGGATAAAAATTTTATTATTTTTTTTTAAAATTAAACTATTTTGTTAAAAAGTCATCTTTTTGTCGAAAAATCGTCTTTTTAACCTGAAAACTAAACTATTCTGTTAAAAATTCATCTTTTGGGTAGAAAATTCTATTAATTTGGTAGGAAATTCAACTATTTGGCTAAAATTTTTTGCCTGACAATTCATATTTTCGGATAAAAAATTTATTGTTTTGTAGAAAATTTGTATTTCTAGCTTAAAAATTCCTCTGTTTTATCAAAAACTCGGTGTTTGGGTTCAAAGTTCTATTATTTTGGTAGAAAACTGAACTATTTGGTTGAAAATTAACTTTTTGGTAGAAACTTCATACTTTCGGGTACAAAATTCGTATTTTTAGGTTGAATTTAACTGTTTTTTAATTAAAACAAAAATATTGGTTCAAATATAAAATATTATATTTTCCTTTGAGAATTCATTTTTTTTGGCTGAATTTGACTGTTTTTTGTTTAAAATTAAAATTTTTGTTTTAGTTAAAATATCAACTATTGCATGTTTCGTTGAGAATTAATCTTTTTTTACTTAAAATTTAACTACTTAGTGCAAAGCGGAACTCTTCTGTTAAAAATTCATTGTTTTATTAAAGATTCATAATTTTAGTTGAAAATTCATCTCTTTAGGTGGAAATTATACTATTTTGTTGAAAATTAATTTTTTAAATGAAAACGTAACTGGTCCAGTTTTGGTTGAAAATGTATCCTTTTTATTCAAATATTCAATTATTTTATAGAACATGTATCTTTTTTATTTGAAACCTCAGCTATTTGGATAAAAAGTCAACTATTTTGTTAAAAATTGAACTATATTGTTAAAAAGTCATTTTTTGGTTTAAACTGAACTGTTTTATTGAACCATCGTGTTTTTTTAATAGAAAATTCGTCCTATTGCATTTAAAATTCATCTGTCTTCTAAAAAATTCGTCTTGAAAATTCAACTATTTAAAAATTTGAAAATTTATATTTTTTGTGCAAAATTCAACTATTTTGTTAAAAAGTCATCTTTTTTGGTCGAAAATGTAACTGTTTTGTAGAACAGTCGTGTTTTTGGATAGGAAATTCGTTCTTTTGGATTTAAAATTATACTGTCTTCTACAAAATTTGCCTTTTTGGCTTAAAAGTTCAACTATGTGGTTGAAAATTCAACTTTTTTGGGTTAAAGTTAAACCTATTTTGTCCAAAAATTTACTCATTTGGTTTAGAATGCAATCTCGTAGGTTGAAAATTCAACCATTTGGTTAAAAATTCAAACATTTTGTTGAAAATTCATTTTTTATTGAAATTTTAACTATGTGGTTGTAAATGCAACTGTTTGTTTGATAATTAATTTTGTTGTTGTTGAAAATTCAACTATTTTTTTGAAAAATCATATTTCTTGGTTGAAACTTCATCATCTCTTTTAATACAAGATTAATTTCTTGTTTTTGTTGGAAATTCCATTGATTTCGACTTGAAATTTCCCCTGTCTTGAGAGCTTTTTCGGCTGTGAAGTCTGTAACTGTTAAAATTAAATGTGTAATTGTACTGACAATTTGTAAATGGGAATCTCTTTTATAAACCAAACATTTGTTTAACAGACTGTGGGCAACGCCTGGAAAACAATATTTGAGGCTGTTAAACATATTTGGTTGCACGCTCCCCTTAATCAAGCATAGTGCACTTGTTTTGTCATTCTTTTTGCATTTTCAGCCAAGATGTTGTAAAATTAGAAAGAATTTTGGGAGTGCTCCAATGATTTTGAAATTAAGAAAAATGAAACGTATTGAAGATAAACAGCGTACGTCTGCGTAAAGAGATTGGGCAGACAATCAGGACGAATTAGTGAGAACGGAAAAAATTAAGTGGCACCGAATTTTTTGATTTCCGTCTATCTAACTATGGAGCTTTGGCAATTGAGTGTTGTTATACACAAGTCCGAATCCCGCATTACATCACTGTCTGTAAATTCAGAAGGGTGTTACCACCCCACAATCCCATCTGTATCATCACGCGCCATTGGCTGCGTGCAAAGTGATTAAAAACAGGGAACGGCGACAGCACTCCCCTTGCTCCCTTTAACCTCTCTGTTTTACCCTTCCACTATATCAGTGGGCGGGGTGGTGACCACAAATGCCCGAGGGATTTCGTCCTATCGAGCTCCCTACGGAAGAACTCATTGGACTGCACACGATCCCAAACGGGTTTTGAGAATCCAAATTCCAACACTCTGGACGTATCCTGGGTAGGAAGTCTAGAGTTAATGCTTGTTTCCATCTAGTCTATTCAAATTCATATTCATTGATGTTCATTCATGTATGCCTTCCACTTTCAAGTTGAGTATTTACATGTTTTTCAATGAAAAACCCACCAAACAATCTGTGAGAAAAATGTTTAGTTTATGCAAAAAAACTATTGGTTGCTATAGAAGACACTCAATTTTGTTGCTGTCCCAAAAAAATGTTGGTTCTTTTAACAAATATTTTGTGGAACTAATAAAATCTCGATTTTTGTAGTAACGAATTTTGAGAACCCAAATTCCAACGCTCTGGACGAAATCTGGGTAGAAAGCCGTCTAGTTAATGCTTGTTTACATCTAGTATATTAAGATTCAATATTAATCGATGTTTATTCATGTACGCCTCCCACTTTACAGTTACGTGTTTACATGTTTTTCAATGCAAAGCTAACAAACAATCTGTGAGAAAAACGTTTCGTTTGCGCAACAAAACTATTTGGTTGCAGCAGACGCAAATAAATTTTGTTGTTGTCGACTTAAGAGCTTGAGGCTACTAGTAGCTTCCTTCAGATTACAACACAGCTTCCAATACAATGTCCGGTGCATGAGACCAAAGTAATTATGCATCAAACGAATCTCTTCCAGGATCCAATCCAATCGATACATCTAACCCAACCTGTCTTGTCTATGTTCTCTCCTTCAATTTTCTCTCTCTCTCTCTCTATCTATCTCTCGCTTTCTCTAGTCAATTTCCTGTATCTCCCTATATATATGCTGCTTTTCCAGTTATACGAATCCTATACAGTATACAGTATACGCCGCAGAGTAGTGTCTACTTCTCCTTAATCCCGTAATTGCGCTGATTAACCTCCCCTTCGTTCGACTTGAGCTCCTGTGATCTCTCAGTTGCTTGACCCGATCAAGAATCCTCATCCCCCTTTCCCGGCTGTATCACTGTATTGGATTCGCATATAGCCTCAGGAAAAACGGAAGGAACCTACTCACTGAACTATAACTCGTTCCGGTTCGTACTCACATCAGTACAGGCTCAAGTCACGGTGAACTTTGACGCCAAACAGCATCTTCTGACGATTCAGCCAACTTTGTTTCCCTAGACTTTTGCATGAAAAATAAGAACAATCTAGCGACGTCAGACGAAATGACGATCCTCAGTATTAGCTTTTACCTAGATAAAAGCAAATTTGCAAATGCAGCTCCTTCAGGAAGATTGGCTCTGTGCTTCCACTTTAAATTCCTCGCAAATTGCTAGAATGAACTGAAAACTTTGAAGAATCTTTCGAGAGAGAAAGAAATGGAATGTATGAAAGAGGAACTCCGAATACCGACTAAGTTTTCCAAGTCAGAAACTTTCCCGAGTACATCATCGACTTAGTTCAACAAAGTAGTTTATCAAGGAAAAAGATTGTTTCATGTCTTTCCACTTGACTAATTTAGGGGAGTTATTAATAGAAATATAGCATTCTATATTTTATTTCCAGCTGGGTGGCGATTTATGGAACAATTGTTCCCGGTCGTTTCCCGGCTTTACCATATCTAAATTAATGTTTAACACCACCTCAAATAAATCACTTTTTTATGATTTCTTAAACATTTTAGATCAAAGGATCTACAATAGATTACCTGCAAATAGCAATTATTATAATTTTGATCAGGGAGACGGATATGTTATGTCAAACCTCGGACTCATTTGAGAATTTCAAAATAGTGTCAATAGTAGCGTGAATTTTGAAAAATAGTATGAAAACAGTATCATGCAATTTTCTAAATATTAGATCGAGAGGTTAACTTTTTTACTAAACTGGTATGTGAATCTGCCGTTAAATCGCATGAAATATTGTAAAATAAAGTAAGAAGGAAACGGCCTGGTTTGTGGAGAAATGGCGACTGGGTCCTTTACTACGGCAATGCACCTTCCCATTCATCGCAGCTTACTCAGCAATTTCTGGTGAAACGTGGCCTTAAATATCTACGGCAGCCCTCATCCAGTCCTTAACTGTCTCCCTGTGATTTCTGGCTGTTTCTTAAATTAAAGTGTATCCTCTAAAAGGAAAACGATCTCAAGACGTAGAGGAAATAAAACAGAATGCGACGAAGCAGCTGTTAGCTATTGCGAAAGGTGACTTTAAGAAGTGCTTCCGAAAGTGGAAGGATCGCTGGAAGAAGGTTGTGGCTTCCAAAGGGGAGTACTTTGAAGGAAACATCATCGCCATTTACCAGAATTAACTCTTACTCCTGGTAGACCTCTTAAGGTCGGATACTTTCCGGACAGACCTTGTATTTTTACCAGAAGTCTGCAGAATAAGTTCGTGTCGAATCAGATGCAAGCCGGCAGAAGTGAGTGAAGAAATAAAGTTTCTTTTTAACCTTAAAACGGGGATTAACGATGCAGTTTAGATGTTATTTCTTGGACTACGGAGAAGTTCTATCTTGGATCAGGACGAAATAGTTATAACCGACCAGTGGATTCGCAAACACGCTTACTTAAATATATACAACGGAAGTAATCACTGTACTATAGGGTGTTATAGCCCGAGAGAATTA
>CAKNWT010327765.1:0-11100 GCA_932066315.1 Andricus coriarius | reverse complement strand
ATGGTGAGAGGCAAGGGGACTCACCGAAATTAAGCACCCCGAAGGGAATAGACAACTACTACGTCCGCGTCGTTATTCCTGGGTAGAGCTAAAAGTAGTGTCAACAATTTCATTTTTCGCAATTGCAGCGCCATCTATCGCGAATCGAAACAAATTTTCCGAATAAAACTTACGTATTTCGTAAAGGAGAATCTGAATCTGTGATAAAAAATTGGGGTTGCCATTTGAAATTACAAAGTTACCCCCACCCCTGCCTCCTGTGGGGGTGGGGGTGGGGTAAATTTTAACAAATCTTTTTTCCCCCTCGAAAATAAAAAGTTTTTATTCCAGACATTTTTTCCGTAGGATGCGTATTTTTTGAGATATTTCGTTGTCTCAAGTTAAAAAAAACACCCTGTATATATTCTTAAATTTGAATGAATATTGATAAAATTAAAAATATGCTTCGTCAAAGTTACCCTACTTCTGAAGAGAGATTTTCAACAGTTAAAAAGCAAGATTTCAATACAAAACGCATTTTTCTTGTATATTGAGAAATTTAATTATAACTTTTCACTTGATATCAAGTATCTCATGAAAAAATCCCAATGAAATGTTCCCATTGGACGAAAATTCAAGTACAGTATTTGCAACATTTTCAACTGTATTTCGACTTCTTGCAGCTATATGGTTTCTACGACCATTGTTAGCAATTATGACGTATGCGGTATGCCTGGATTTGTAAATAAATAAGGTAGAACGAATATTGTTCTAATTGTAATGAATATTGATGACATTAAAAATATTCTTGGTCAAAGTTACCCTACTTTTGAAGACTAATTTCTCGGTTTGTAACCATTGTTTAACAATTAACAGAGTAAGATTTTAATACACAACGCTTTTTTTTGGAACATTGAGAAATTTGATTACAAATTTTCACTCGATCTCGAGCATATTTCGAAACTATCACAATTAATTGTTTCGATTAGACGAAAATTCAAATACAGCATTTTAGACATTTCAAACTTTGTTTCGACTTCTCGCGGCTTTTTCACCTGAAAGTATTGCTACGAATTATTAGTTATATGGTATGCCTGGATTCGTATAGGAATAAGGTAGAGATTGCATTCATAAAATTTAAATAAACGTTGATGATATTAAAAATATGCTTGGCCAAAGTTGCCCTACGTTCGAAGACTAATTTGTCGGTTTTTAACTATTACTTTAGAATTACAAAGTATACTTTCAATACAAAAATTGTTTTTCTGCTATATTGAGAAATAGAATTCATAGAAACATACAAATCCGTTGAACGTCAGAGAAGTATTTTTGCCAAATTTTTTGGAGACTTTAACATTTCGTACATTTCTTTGGTGGCTAAAGAGAAAATTCAGAAATGAATCTAAGAAGAATTTCTTGAGAGTGGTGCCAGATGTTACAGTAGGCCCTACAACTTGCCGGGGTGAGGTAAAGGGAATGCATTTTAGTGAATACAATGCGTGGGCGTGCCTAAAGTTCTCCTCAATATTTGGCCGCCAGGATCGGTAGTTACTTGCCTTGAATTTACTCGATGCAGGCACTTCGTAGGCCAATGTTTTTTCATATTTATTCAATAGAAATTTCTTAATTAGATACATACATTTGTAGATAAAATATCAATCTTGAGTTAACAGTTCGAAAATTTGCGAAATCATTAGAAGCCGAGAAATTAGTCTTCAAAAGTAGGGTAACTTTGACCAAGCATATTTTTACTATATTAAATGTTTATAAAAAATTGAAAACACATTTCTGTAGTTAATTATTTTCTGAATGTAGACATACCACACAAGTCATATTTTTCCTTATACTTTCGAAGGAATCTGTGGCCGGCGATTACCTTAAAAAAGCTCATGTCCCAGCCCTCTTAATGGCCAGGAAGAATAAAAGATTGAGCAGTAAACAAAAATCTTGAAATTCTTATCAGTAATTAATTTGCCGTATTTCTATTTCTTTCTTCTTAAGTTCCTTACACTTGACGATGGAAATTAAACTAAAATATTGGTGGGTTGAAAATTGAACTGGTTTGGTCAGAATTTCTCTTTTTGTCTTAATAATATATCTGTCTTAGTTGATATATCTGTCCAGAATGGGGTATCAAAAAAACATAATCGCAGCACTGCACGGTACATCAAAAACACGGTTATGGCATGAGGAATGAAAACACAGGCCCGGTACGAGGAATTAAGAATACAATCTTAGCACGGGGAATCAAAACACAGGCCCCATACGAGGCATTAAAAAAAATACAAGATACAAATTCATCACATACAGAGTCAGTAATGATACAGTAAAAATAAGCACAAAGAGTTTATTCAGGAGAATCTGGGTTCTCATCACGCAATGACTCGGGTTGGAACTCGGACTTTACAAAAAATTAAAACTACATAAAGGAATTTATATTACACACAAAATTAAATATAAGCTCTCATTGTCAGTAATTTAGGCCTGACTCGAGGCGCCTGCAATAAAGCAGCAAGAAGAATAACGAATGTTAAGACTGCGTCTAGAGACGTCTGCGGCTTGGCAGCCAGTAATTAACAAAAACCACGAATGTGTTCTGGGACGAGTGCCACTCAGTATAAATAAAAAATTCATTAATTTATCTAACTGATTTTGATATAATTTTATAATTAATACTATTATGAATATGTTAGTTAGGCTGGCGTGCGGCGGCGAGGGAGAAACGTATTGTCACTTTAAAGTTTATGAAATAAGATGCTAAATTGCAATGATGAAAAACAATCGATATTTTAAATGGCTGGTCGAAATTCTAATAACGGTTTTTAATTATCAGTTGACTCAATCTAATTTACCCATGATTCGAATTCCAACCCGCAGGTCAACTCACATATATCACATACAAAATATTTTGTTAGTTTTGTAAACTTAGCTCAGATGTTGGCTGCGGAAGTTACGACCACGATCCTTCTCCGAAAGATCGATCCCCATGCAAGCGCAGGTCTATGTCGTCCAACTCTTTCGTTTGCCACAATAACAGAAGACGATCGAGTCGGGAAAATCACTTCACTAAAATCCAGAAGGGAAAAGCACGAGACGTTTTTCATAGATCACTGTACTTCGCGATGATCCAAATCAGGCAAAATCACTATATACTTTTCAAGAAGCACTCATTTTTAATTTGAGAATACTTTACAGTACCTAATAAGATGTACCTAATAAGGTGAGATTGTTTTCATTCACCGCGGAAGATCATGCCGGAAAGAGCAACACGTGACTTGACAAAGTATTGTCCGCCGCCATGAGATATTGTGTCATACAGCAGTTAATGCTATCTGTAATACACTACAGCATGGTATTGTTAACAATATAATCCGCAAACTGCTGTAGAAGCGTGATATGGTCGCGTGAACTGATAACTTAGACTCAGAGGCTACCATCTGAAAATCAACAGTGAGACATCTCGAAACGAAATACCACTCCATACATCATCTTGGAAATCTGCTTATCAGCCTAATGAATCCGATTTCAACTTACGTGCTAAGCTCTCGACAACAGTGAGAATGCTTCTCACAAGATGATAGCTCGAAAATGTACCAGGAAGATCCATCTGACAGCTCCTTGTCAAAGCAGCGTTGCCGACAGTTTGAAGAGCCATGTCTCCTAGAAACAGATCACCACGGGGAACTTCCTGCGAGTAAGATACCGCTTCATAGATACTTCTTTTATGACAAACTGAGTACCTTCCAAAGCGTTATTGAATCACAGCAGAAAATGAATATTGGCCACTCATGTGTCATCCACGGACAAAGAATAGGATGGTCGGCGACCGTCACCTTAGCAGCCAAATAATCACCATAAGAATAAGAAGTCAGTGATATCAAAGTAGAAAAATAGCCTTTACTTGTCCAACCAGTTTTAACATTCTTCGCGGAAATTGGACCTGTGTTCAATTTACTATGAAACTGAGGACAATAAATACCAACGAAGCTAGGAAGGGAGGCAAGACGACTTGAATGCGGCAAATGAATTGGCACAATATGGGATGCACTCCCGATGAAGGAACGTTTAACTATGCTATGAGGACTATGATGACCACGACCAATGAGTGACTTGCTGTAGGGAGATCACCCTGCAATATATAATGATCCAACAGTAGATAGTCATTAATTATAAAAACAAATCAAAGTAAAATCATCAATTTTAATTTTAATATAGTAACACGTATCGTGCATTATCTATTAATTATGTGAAATTAGTTATTTTACATATAAAAGTATTTTAAATTAATGATTATCTGTTGTAGGATCATTATCTACTACAGCGCATCTGGTTCCTAAGGCCATATGCTGTTTGCTATACTGCACAATCATGGAGCTCAAGGCCAGTCACCTGGAATCTGGTGCATAAGACGAGATGCAGGTTGCTTAACACCACAGGCATGGCGCCCAAGGCCAGTCGCTTGGCATCTAGCGCCCAAGACCAGATATAGGTTGTTCAACGTCACAGGCATGGCGCTCAAGGCCAATCACTTAGCATTTGGCGCCCACGGCCAGAGGTATGTTACTTAACGTCACGAACATGGCGCCAAAGACTAGTCACTTGGCAACTGGCACTTAAGGCCAGATGCACGTTACTGCACAATTCAAGAACGGGGCATCAAAAAAACAGAACCCCAGCACAGGAAATCAAAACACAGGCCCAGCAGGGGGAATACTACACAATTCCAGAACGGGGTTTCAAAGAAACAGAATCCCAGCACAGGGAATAAAAACACAGGCCCAGCAGAGGGAATCCAAAACACAATCCCAGCATAGGGGAACAAAACACAAGCCCAGTACGAGGTATTAAAAACACATTCCCAGCGCAAGGAATCTAAACTCAGGACCAGCACGGGGCATCCAAACACAGACCCAGTACAAGACATTACAAATAAAACACAAGATACAATTTCATCACATACAGAATCAGTAATCACTCAGTAAAAATAAGCATAGCAAATTAAATGTAAGCTGTCATTGTCAGTTAGCAAATCAGGCGTGACTCGAGGCGCACGCAACAAGGCAGCAAGCAAAATAACGAATCTTTAGACTGCGTCTCGAGACGAATGCGGCTTGGCAGCTAGTACTTGAAAAGACCCAAGGATATGTCCTGGGATGAGGGCCACTAAGTATAAATGAATAAGTCAGTTTGTTTTTCAATAAATAATGCTAAATTATTTTAAAAAACCTTTTTTTAATTAAATTTGATGAGTGGAACTCACATAAGGACACATTCTTGAGACTTGTTAATACTGGCTGCTAAGCCTCAGTCGTCACGAGATGCTTTCTTGATTTTCACTATTTCGCTTGTGACTTGTTGCATAAACCTTGTGTCAACTTTGTTGTACTATATAACAATAACAACTTATACATGATTTTTTAAATGTAATTTACTTTTTTCATGTCATTTTAATTTTTCAAACTCCGATTTCCTTCTCCGAATCACCGTGTTTGATGAGAGCCTAGATTTTCAAGATTGAACCCCACATGCTTATTCCTACTAGGTCATCACTGATTTTGTATGTAATGGATTTGTATCTTCTGTTTATGATTTAATGAACCGTGTTGGGCCTGTGATTTGATTTCCCGTGCTGGGACTGTGTTTTGATGCCCCGTGCTAGGCCTGTGTTTTGATGCCCCGTGCTGGGCCTGTGTTTTGATTTCCCGTGATGGGATTGTGTTGGGATACCCAGTGTAGGTTCGGTATTTTGATACCCTATGCTGTGTTTCTGCTGTGAAGGCAGAACGTATCCTTATTACGACTAACTTGATTAGTGTGATAATTTTCTCTGACGCAAATGCTTTAATATGTGCATGTAAACATGAATTTGGTATAATTAAATTTCGTCTCAACTGCTATGACTGTGATGGTAAGCAACTTGCATCTTGCCTTGGGCGTCAGATGCCAAGTGACTGGCCTTAGGCGCCATAAGTGTGACGTTAGGTAACCTGCATCTGGTTCTGGGCGCCAGATGCCAAGTAACTGGCCTTGGGCGCCATAACAGTGACGCTAAGCTACTTGCATCTGACCTCGGACGCTAGATGCCAAATGACTAGCCTTGGGCGCCATGACTATGACATTAAGTAACTTATGTCTGGTCTTGGGTGCTAGATGCCAAGTAAGTGCCCTTGGGCGCCATAACTGTGCCGTTCAGCAACCTGATTTTGGCCTTGGGCGTCAGATGCCATGTGACTGGTCTTGGGCCCCATGACTGTAACTTTACGCAAACTGTATCTGGTCTTCGGCGCCAGAAGCCTAGTGTTCGGGCTTGGGCGCCATGACTGTGACGTTACGCAGCCTGCATCTGATTTTGGGAACCAAATGTCAAGTAACCGACCTTGAGCGTCATTACTGTAATGTTAAGTGTCATGCATCTGACCTGGACATCATATGCCACGTGACTGACCTTGGGCGTCATAACTGTGACCTTGAATAATATGCACGTGGCCGAACGCAGTCAGATGCTATGTGTAGCATGCTCCTGACCGGACGTGGTCAGATGCTATGTGTATCATACACCCGACCGGACGTGGTCAGGTGATATGTGAATGCGCCGTGTAGGCCGCGACTGTGACATAAAGTAACTGAGACTGATTCTATCCTTACCCGAGCGGCAATACGTACTGGTTGATATCAACTGCTTAGATGATTGCATGCAATTTTTGAATTTGTGAAGTTGACACTGGCTATTACTGCAAACTTGAACAACTGACTGATTTACAATGAATTATGCAAGCAAACTACAAGCCAGTGTCTTACTTACAGTATAACCACTCCGGATACGCTGGTTTTTCTCTCTTGTTTAAGGGGAGTCGCCCGAGACGCAATCACTCCTGGCGACAGTATTCTTGTCACAGGGCCACCTGGGACGCTATCACTGCCATAGACTAGATTCCGATGACAGCTCGCCTACGCCTGTAGTCAGGTTTTTTTTTTTGTTGAATTTCAGGTGTCAATTACATAAAATCAAGCACGCGTCGATCGGTGAATAAATTAGAAATGAACAACGAAGCACTTCAAAACATTAAGAAACGTAATTCTCATGGTTAATAATAAAGAATTCCACTCTTTAAGAACCTCATTGGTTGAAACTCCGTTCCTCATGACTAGATTCAGTTGTTGAGGGAGAGCACCGCTATGTCACCATTTTTGGAATAACTTTCGAATCAAATAACTTTTCAATTGCAGAATAGCATCTAACTTGCAAAGATTTCGACTGCGTTATCTTCGTGACTCCTATCTTCTTCATGCAACCAAGCTGACATTGTGACGGCCGTTCACCGATTCGCTTCTGGAATGATTTGAAATAACCTGACTGTTTCTGAATGATTCAACTTGTGTGTTCTCTCTGATATTATCTTTTTTCGAGCACTGATATGTGTGGACGTTGTTTTTGACTGCATCTTCTGATCGAGTTTTGCATTATGTTTGTCATGGGTGCTCGAATTTATAACTTGAGTACGGTGATAGAATAATGACTTCTTCATTATAATTTCTGTTTGAGAATTCAAGTGCTCGGTAGGCGATGTGACCGCTTTATTGGGAGTTTCCCTTTTATTGAAAATTGATTCTGAGTCCTGTGCTCGAACTGATTCATTGATAACACAGGACCACAAAATATAACCCTTGCAACACGGAACAGACTAGATGTGTCTTATATTTTCGGGGTCGCTGAATTCGAACCCGTTGTCCGTTTGGTCCCATCAGATCAGGGTCAAGGTCAGTTCAAAGTTAAACTTACAAAATTCATCGCTAACAAATTAAGTCAGGGTACCTATAGGTTTTCGGGGTCGTGGAATTCAAATTCGAAATGTTCGAAATGAATTCAGGTTCGAAATTTCTTGCTGTTGATTTTCAGATGGTAGCCTCTGAATCTAAACTATTTCTTCACGCGGCAACATCACGCTTCTACAGCAGTTTTCCGATTGAATTTTTAACAATACCATGCTGGAGTGTATCACAGATTGCATCAACTCCTGTATGACATAGTATCTCATGGTGGGCGAAGCCTGCTTCGTCAAGTCACGTGCTGGTCTTTCAGATTGATCTTCAGCTGTATATGAAAACAATCTCGTTTAATTAAGTACCATTCTGTTCAGTTGACAATTGATACTCTTGATTCTGCTTTAGATTTATGATTTTTCAGTCCATCCATCTGACTAAATTTTCGAAATTAATGAAATATATTTTTGGTGACATATGTGACTTGACTTGCGGGTTGAAATTTTAATAATCATTAAATTGGAATGAGTCAAGTGATAATTGAAAACCATAAGTTTAATCTTGACCAAACCTTCAAAATATCGGCTGTTTTTCATCATTGTACTTTAGCATCTTATTTCATAAAGTTTAAAGTGACAATACGTTCCTCCCTCGCTGCTCGAAGCCAGCCGTCACTGATTTACTGACATATTTTCACATATATATATATATATATATAATTAAAAAATAAGGTTAAGCAACCACCGCAGGGTCTCACTGGGAGAAACTGCCATCTAAAAAATGACACCGGCTCCCAGTAGGACCGCGGTAAATCTCACTCACGGCCACGTCTCACAACCGTGAGATGTATATTAAAAGTATATATTAAAAATAAATTCATAATAACAAAATATATATAATATAAAAATATATTAAAAATAATATAAAATATGTTGATTAATACTTTCATATCAGAAAATAGGGCTACTAATTTCCTTTCTTCCTTCTCAAGTTCTTACTCACTAGGTAATTGAGTAGGCACATGTTGTCTATAATTTTCATCCCCTTTCTGAAGCACGTCTGATTGTGTTGCAAGATCACTTTCTCTTCTACCTTCCTTTCTAATCTATTTCTGAGTATTTCCGCATATATTTTGTAGCACACTGACATAAATGTAATTCCTGTATACACCTCCATTTGCATGCCCTTACCTTGCTTCAATAACGGGACCACTGAACCTGTTTACCATTCCCTATGCCATCCTTCTCCTCTACAAACCTTACTAGAGACCCTCCACATTTCTTCTCTCATCCCTTCCCGTCCAATTCTCAAAGCTTGGTTCTCTGCACAATCCTCTCCTGTTGCCTTATTTCTTTTTCAGAACCGCTTTCGCTATTTTCCAATCCCACCAATAGTCTACTTAAGTACCGGGTCCTCTCGTTCATCTCGATTTCCTCGTTAATGTCCTTCTTGCATCCTCTTTCTCTTATTGGTCACCTCCTATACCCTCCCCTCCCTTATCGCTTGTTTTACCTCTTCCATATATCTATTTTTCTCCAAACTGCCTGTCCTCAATTAACAGTCTCCCGTGTTCTCCCTTCATCCTATTATATTCATATTTCCTTATTTCTCCTCTCAGCCACAATTTCACACATTTCTTTATTCTCATTTTTGCTCTCCTAACATTCTCTACCCACCATACCCTCGTCACTCCATCTCCCTCTCCACTTCCATCATGAACATTTCAGTATCGCTGTTGCCGGGAAGTGCTCAGAGCCTATTTCAATACCTACATTTATTTGATTTATTCTCTTCCTCATTCTTTTTTCTGCCAAAGCGTAATCTACTCATCATCCAACAAGTTGAAAAGAGTTTCACCCTCCTGGTCTAGTTTCCTGTGCGTCGAATTTCCCCGAAGCGTCTCCCTTTCTTCATGCCATACCTTCCCACCTCCCCCCAACTTTCATTTCCAAACACTTAAATCTGCCCCATTAACGCAAACTCCTCATTTCTTTTCTCCATCGATTACCTTATTACTCTACATCCTTCCTCTTCTCCTCTCCTCCTATACAAACAAATGATGATCATCCTTTTTCTTCCGACGTTTATTCTAATCATCATCCGCCACTTCACCTTTTCTTCTCTCTGCTCCATTCTTTGATCTCCCTCAGCTCCCTTCTAATCCCTCACGCCATCTCCTCATGTCTCTACCCCTTTCGTGTTCTTTTCTCGCTTCCTGCATCGTCCACACATATCCCTCCGCAGCTTTGGTTTCAAGCCCTTCCAGTCCTATTCATTCGCTCACATTTCACGTAGCATCACCACGTCATATTCTCCAATAGACTCTCAACATACTTTTCTCTTGCGTTCTAACCCTAATATACTCCAAAAAGCTAGACTTACTTCTCCCTTTTTGTCTTCCCCCTCCCCCCCTCCTTCCTGTGCTCAATCTCTCTCCTCCAATTGAAACCCCGCCTCCTTACTGCCACTCTCACTATATTTCTCTACCGTTCTTTCTTGTATGGATCCCTCTGCTCTCAGTTCCTCTTTCTCTTCGTCCCAGATCCACTTCACCGCATGCATCCATTGAATTTCTCTCCTTATACAGACATTACCCCCGTTCCTCCTCTTTATCCATGCTCTCCGTTCGATTAACTACTTCCTTTTTCTCTCTCTTCATGGCAAGTGCTCCTCAATTCTTTCACTCCATTCTCTCAGCGCCTTTTTCCTCTCCAGAATTTCTCTTTTATCCTCCTCGCTTTCGACTTTAAGTATAAGCACACTTTTTTTCCTTCTCGAAATATTGAAAAATACGTACATTTTTTCAGTTCTTTAAAAAACTTACCGATTACGCATTAGTATGAAATAAATTTCTGATTTACTACCTATTTGCATTTTTAACTAATAGAAATAATTGTTTCACTGCTTCCATAGTTTTTTGGTCGCCATTTCGTACGTTTTAAATTAAAAATTACGAGGATGCGGATTAAGAAAATTATATTGGCGTGCTAGAACATTCTCGTCATTTTCAATGATATCTGAAAACGCTAATAATTTTATTTTCACTATTTTTGATACTTAATTATTGAACATTTGCAAATTAGAACAGATTATTTGTCATGTTAAAGTGTATGGCTTCAAAATTGTCATACTTTCACAAAACGAAGTTCATGAAACCAATATTTTTCTGCCCAAGTTTCTCCTGTTACTTTTAACCCTCAAACGGTACGCTCCAATCCAGCATAAGTATAACGTACATTGATGCGAATTAGTCTTTTTGCAATGGCAATATTAAATATTTAATATATTTAACATATAATAAACATCTAGCATATATTACGCATATTTAACAT
This sequence comes from Andricus coriarius, assembly GCA_932066315.1. Classification (NCBI taxonomy): domain Eukaryota; kingdom Metazoa; phylum Arthropoda; class Insecta; order Hymenoptera; family Cynipidae; genus Andricus; species Andricus coriarius. Next base: position 28 of record CAKNWT010327765.1, on the reverse strand, counting down.
ATATATATATATATATATATATATATAT
>CAKNWT010327758.1:0-12413 GCA_932066315.1 Andricus coriarius | reverse complement strand
ATTAGTGCAATTGTGTTTTGTAATTTCCTAAATCTTTTATTCAAATATGATTCTTTTCTGAATTCACCTCTGTAATTTTTGTTTGAGTCCAAGCCGTGATTCTATCTATGAACTAGCTAAAATTTGTATAATCTTTGTATATTCCAATTCGTAACGATTTCCTAGATAGCGCCAAGACTGGGACTAGACAGCAGAAAGCTTTGAGTCAAACACGTAGCAAAACTTGTGGCGCACGCCTCTCGAGCGGGTATCGCGGCACGCGGCTCGCGGCTCGCGGCTCGCGGCGCTAAACAATATTATTTATCATTAACCCAAAGAGCGAGCACAAAAAAGTTGAAACGGTTTCTGGATCTTAAGCGTTCAGGCTTCCCACTACTTAAAAAAATTTCAAATATCGCGTGTAGAACAGGGTTAAATCGCCATTTGTTTATTAAAAAATGATATAAATTAGCAACAATAACAAATAGCACGTTTTTAAGAATTTTGTTGTTAAATGCATTTATTTTTCACCATTCCCTGAAATTTTCATCAATTTTCCGTGAATAGTTTACGAAATAATAATTTGTTAATCAAACGATGCAGAAATGTTTAATCAGACATTGTAAATAAACAAATGCATTTTTCTCAAAAAAATTTATAACGTGCTCTTATACTAATGAGTAGATTATTTTCCAATACTTAGTTTTAATTTTTCTTCCAACATCAAAAATCGTAGGCTCACTTCGGAAATTTCTACTCACTTACTAGTTTGATGAAACTTTGGAAACGATTCAAGGCTTCAAATAATACGGCGGGAAAATATAGACTATTTAACAAATGTTATTAAGTAATAAATATAAACATTTCATTCTCCATTAATATAGTTTGATATTAATATGATTTTATTATTAATATTATATGGGGGCCGTTCAAACATAAACAACGTTTTTTTACAATTGTGCCCACCTCCCCCCTGCGTAAAGTTTTATTTACAGTAAGTGTATGTAACTTTAACATTAGCGTAAAAATTCATGTATGTTGTTGAAAATTCGTCTTGTGTGGTGTAAAACTAATCTTTTTGGTAGAAAACTAATCTTATTGGTATAAAATTCATTTAATTGGTAGAAAATTGATCTGTTTGGTTGAAAATTCCACTATTTGGTTGAAAATTAACTCTTTTTTTTAATTTAACTACTTGGTTAAAAAATTAACTTATTTTTAAAAATTGTTTTTATTTAAGTTCTCCAGTTGAAGCATCGGCTCTATAAAGTACGTGCTATGAACAGAGATTTTGACTCACTGGAATTTATGTTCATACTGTTAGTTTTGTCGATTCAAAAATTCATCCGCTGTAGCGATAAAATCAAAAAAGTTTAATTTAGACGTTTAAATTTAAATATTGCGTTATAAATTACTAATTTGATAACGAGGTTAAAAACATTGTCTTTAAAAATTATTGCAACTCTCAGAAAGAAGAAAATCCTGCTGTTAAGCATCCATACGCGGTATTTATTATTAATTAAAATTAAAAAATATTTATTAAAAGTATACATTATAATAATAGTAAGTACTCAAAATAGTGTGAGGAAAAAAACAATACATTTAAAAAAGTTAATTAATTTCTGTTCTCAAAACAATTAACTATTTAAAATTATTTAAGTGTTCTTAGAGATAACAAATATATTCTTAATTTAAAGTCATCAAACTAATTGTTTTTAAATAACTAGGTTAATTATACAACCTTATAAAAGTATTCACACATTTATGTCCATTTATTTTAATGAATTATATTTTCTTGTCAACAAAATTTAATAGAGTGAACTATAAAGTAGGGGAAACCACCCTACAGTAGATAGGAAAAAAATCAACAGTATTTAACTGCATCAATAGATAATCGTTTCTGGTATTGCTCCTGGGCAATGCAGAATATTAAATTCTCGATAATTAAAATTTATCATCAGTAAACGTACAATTAAAATTAGTTTATTGAGTTAATAATCGTTAAAATGATGCTTATTTTACAAAACTTTTGATGACAGAAAAGTACAGAATTTTCACATAACTTAATCCTAAAAATGATATCTTTTCCATTTGATTCCTTAACAAAACTAAAATTAATGTGATTTTTATCAACTAATAATTTACGCTATTTTTTGGTTTATTATTTACAATAACTTAAATTGAAAAGCTTCACAAATCAAAATAAACAAACACAACCTTTAAATTAAAACAACTGCGAGACAGTCACAGAGCTGCCAATTTTGATAGCGAAATTTTTCGCAATTTTGGGATTATCTACTGTTGGTTATCTACTGTTGGAAAATGTAATGTCTAATAAAAAGTCCTAAAATATTTATAAATAATAATGTAAGAACGCTTTTTATCAATAAATATTGTTTCATTGAGGTAAAAAGTAGGAATAATGAAGAGGCGAAATTTTGTTTCAAGTTAAAAATTAATTTGTTGCTCTCAAACATTAATTAATTATACAATTTCAATGAAACCTCGTCAGGAGATATAGTATCCTTGTGGAAATCTTATACCAAAAAAAATAATAAACATTTTTTGCCAGTTTTCCAGTTAATTAAGATTATCTACTGTAAATCATTATTTTATGTAGGGTGGTTTCCCCTATAGTTTACGTAATATGAAGTTAATATTAAATGCTATTCAAAAGAAAATTAAAAAGAATGAAAATATAAATCCAAAATTCGATTCCAGTGATATCGCGGAACGAATTCCCCAATCAACAAGACTAACAAACAGCATGAATACAGATTTCAATGTGTCAAAATCTCTGTTCAAACAACGTTTTTTGAGCAGATGTTTTAGTTAAAGATTCAACTTTTATTAAAAGTTGAAAATTTCGCTTGTAGTAGAAAATTAATCTTCTTGGTAGAAAAATCATCTATTTGGTTGAAAATACAACTATTTGGTTGAAAAATAACATTTTTGTTGAAAATTCATATTAATTAATAAATAAAAATCATTTATTATTAATTATTTAAATGAATAAAATGAAACTTAATTATGAATAATCATGATGATATCATTTATATATGATAAGTGTATAATATGATAATATATCATCATATATCATAATGATAATACCATATCACTATTCATTGAATTATAACTTATGAACTTATCAAAATGAAACTTGATTTGAAAATTCATATTTTCGGGTTGAAAATTCGACTGTTTTATATAAAATTCGTTCTTTTTTTTTTTTTAATTTAAAATTTCAACAATTTGTTTGAAATTTTTGTTCTCTATTGACTGAAAAATCTTTTTTGATTGAAAATTATAATCGTTTGCTAAACATTCGTCGTTTTGGTTTGAAAATTCATCTGTTTTGATAGCAATTTAATATTTTTTAGTTAAAAATGCAGCTGTTCGGTTCTATATGAAACAGTAAAATTTGTTACTAATATCAATTAGTGACTGAATTCTAGTTATGAATCAGCTATTTTGTACTGGTATGTCAGTTAAATTTACTAATCCAACCGTTAAATTAACTAATTTATAGCTTGAATTCAGTCACTGATTAAAATTGTTAACGATGTTGACCTTTTCAAATCTACAGATTTAAAAATTAATCTGTTTAGGTTGAAGATTCAACAACTTTGTTACAAAGTCATTTTATTTTGGTTTTAAGATTCATCATTTTAGTTTAAAAATTATCTCTTTGATTAAAAATCTGACTATTTTGTTGAAAATTTAACTATTTTGTTGAAAATTTGTCTTTTATGGTTGAATTTAACTGTTTTTGATTTAAAATTAAAATATTTTTTGGTTTGAATATCAACTATTATATTTTTCGTTTGGCTGAAATATGATTTATTTTGTTAAAAATTTACCTCTTCAGTTGAAAATTAATCTTTTTTAGTTGAACATTCATGTTTATTGTTAAAAATTAATATTTTTTAGTAGAAAATTCATCTTTTGGGTTGAAAATTGAACTATTTTGTCAAAAATGTAATACTTTAACTCGAAACGTTGAAAATTCAAAGCGTTTTGAATTGAATTATTTATTTGTACCTACATTAATTTTATTTAAAAGAATGTATTCCCCTATTTCCTTGAAAAATCTCCTTATTTCCATACATACAAAAGATGTGCAGTCAGAAATTGGAATCATTTTAGGCCCCGCAAATGTTTCTGAAACTTTGGTCTGATGAAACGTTTCATTGTTTCATGAAACTTTCAATGTTTCAGTGAAACGTTTCATTGACTCACATCCCTACAAATAACACCCCAACTCCATTGGAAGACTTTGCTGTCTTTTTAATTCGACAGACACCACCTAGAGACTTCGGGTTTTTTGGAAGAGGAATTTAATTTTGAGGGGGATCTGATCACAGAAGGAAAGATTCGTATTGGGTAAATGGTCAAGTGTTGGTGGTGGGCGAATGTCCCAGGCCAAGTGAATCCATCGTGCATTCAGTCGAGCATCGGCCTCTCACCGTGAAACGCTTAGTCTCTTTCACGTTCGCGCTCTCTCCGCATTTCCTTTTCCACATTCCGTCGATTTCGTAACACCCTCAGCAAAAAAAAAAAAAACAAGGAAACCCCATAGGTGACAAAACAAACAATAAAAAAATCAAAGGGGGACAAAGGGATTTGAAATAAATTCTCACGTACCAACGAGTGTCGAGTGTCCAGGATCCTTTTGGAAACACGTGAACGAGTTTCCATCAGGCAGAAATATATCCAACCACTGATACTAGAACGAGCGGATCACAGACTGTCATGGCCCATCGATAGGAGAAAAGGATCTCTCTGTGACATGAGAGAGTGACTTTGAAAATGTGAGTTTCAAATAGCGAGCTTAATTTCTTTATCTTTATCGATTTTACACTTGTCTCTCTAATCAGGTGCAATTTTCCAATCCACGCACAGCTGGAGACATTAATGCCTTCTAATACTGATTTTAAATATTTTTCAACAAAATTATTCAAATTTGTACTCTTTTTTTATGAATGTGGGCTTCAGGTTGAAGCGGAAATTTCTTTTTCGGCGTGAAGAAGTTATTCTGTATTTTTTAGATTTGGAAATAAAATTCTTTAGAGGTGTTTAAGGTCGTTTTTATGGCGGATCGACAATTTTTGAAGGGGCCTTTAATACCCTCGAAGCATCGATTTTATGATCAATCAAAGTGTTGCGGGTCAAATTTGATCCTAAAACTTGGTTTACAAATGAGAAACTCATGTAAAATAGTCCAAGCGGTACACTTAAATTTTGCTCAATTTGTTACAAAAGTATGAAATTTGGTGTGAAGGTTTGTTTTGGCGTCAGAAAACTTTAAGGACCAGGAGCCAGACATTTTTACAGCTTTTTTTCAAAGAAAATGATACCAAAATTTGTTAATACACTGTATTTATTTGACTAAAAGATGTTTAACTTTTCTTTTTTGATTCTGGTAAAAAATTTCACACTCTCTTAAAATTCAGTACAAAATTTTGAAAAAGTTCAAAATTATTAAAATGGAGATTTTTCTGAAACTAAAAAATTCCCATTTTTTCAAAAAATACGCAAGACTTGAAAAAAGTGTACAGATCAAAGTTGTACCTTTTTAAACGGCCTATACTAAATTCCTTTTTAACATTTCGATATTTTTCACCGTTTTCAAAATATTTACAAATATATGCATTTTTTCAAGAAATTATTATTTTTCCTTTCTGTTATTTTATAGGGAGTACCGAAAAAATCCGGCTATTCGTACCAAAATTTCGGTACAAACAGCCCCTTTACCAGCTCCCCTATTCGTACCGAAAAAATTGGGCTATTTGCACCGAAATTTCGGTACACGTAGCCACGGCCTTATTTTAAATACGTGGGACGTATTAAAAGTCATTAATCTTTAATTACTTTAGCTGCATAATGTTTTCTAAAAAAGTTTATATTATATATAAGAATACTTTGTAATTTAAAACGCAATATTAAATTCATTAATATTAAAAATTCGATATTAACTATTTTGAGTGTTATGGCCTGAATATTTATATAAGATTTAGGTTTAAATCACGAAATTTAAAGAGAAGGAACGATACTAATAATGTTCTTATATCGACTATTTCATATGACAACGATATCTAACCAGACGGGGTCAAATAAATGTCACTGTCCAAAAAAACAATTTTGAACATTTTTGCAGGGATAATGTGATAAGAGATTAAGGGCCGGTTTCACCAACCTCGGTTAAAAATTTGATCCTCGGTTAAACCGATAATCGACGGTTAAATATGGCGTATAGCGTGCATTTTAACCTGTTTTAACTGGCCGTCAGTTAACCAATGATTTAACCGAGGTTGGTGGAACTGGTCCTAAATCGTTTAAATCTGTTGTCATGTTATTGAAAAATCATGAAAATCGATATCTCGCACATATTAAAAAAAAATAAAATAAAGTAAAAACAGTTGAAGCTGGCTGTGCAGAACTATATAACGAACATGTTTCTGAAATAGGGTTTATCGCATAACCATATTCTTAAATAATCAAATACACGTTGTGTATCAAAGTTTGATTTTCTCGGGACAGAACCATTTTTTTGTGTCAAAAAATTATTATTCTTATTCAGCGTCCCCATATCTCGAAAGCAGGTTTTCATTTTTGTACCAAATCGAAAAAGCAATTGTTAATTTCGTCCGAATGCCGATTTTCAAAACCTGTGAAATTGTAGCCTCATTGGACAATTTACTCAAAATTGGTTACATTTTTGAGATTCAATATTTTTCACCCGCATTTAGAAACCGCAGCCGAGCCGGTTCAAGTCTTATATTGAAGTAGTGATTTCGATTTTACAGAATGTTTTTTCGCTCTGCTGAAAAATTCCGATTTTGTTGTTATCTAGTTTTTTACTGCCACTCTTCAGTTATTCTTAATTAATAATTTATAATAATTTATAATAAATTCATTTATAATTTAGATATTTTAAAATAGAGTGAAATGCCTCACCATAATCAAAAAAGAAATGTTAAATATCTCAAATAGTTAAGGGTTAGACAATACAAAATTAACACAAAACTTAGCACCATTTTTTCCAAACAAAATTTTGAAAAAATATTTGGCAGTCGGTCTTAAAAGTTTTTTAATAACAAAAAAAACCTTTACATCCAATTTCATGCTTTTGCAACAATCTGATTATAAAATGTAATTTCTCTTTATCAACAATAAGGAGTGTTACGTTAATCACATCTTCAACAAGTTTTGTTCATTATGATTCAAATTTTTAAGTAATTTTACACCGCTACAAAGAAATATTATCTTTAGTTTTAACAAAAAAAAGTATAAACTGCAGAAAATAAAAATTATTTGCCCCTAAAGTCCTTAACCCAGGCGGAAAAATTATACATAGTTTAAGAAAATTATATATAATTTTCATTCATTTTATACGTGATTTTTTATGAGGCAAATTAAAATTAGACACCATTTTTTCACTATGTGTAATCGTTCAGCCTGGGAAGGTGATTTCCACTATAACGAGAGGTTTAGCGACCTCTAAACCATTTTTTTTTAAATCTGAAAGACCTGAATGTTAAATCAGATTTGCCAAGTATTGCAATCTCTTTTATAAATATAATAACACCGAATTAGATTACAAAATACTCGTGTTGCAAATATTGGAGATATGGAATACTATATTTACATTTACATAATATCAACCATTCTTATTTCTCTGAGAGATACCTATTAGGGCGACGTGAAAATTCTAGAATTAATCTAATCGTTTGAGTTGTGAAAAAAATTTGCAGGCTGACGTTTGAAAAATGCAAAAAAGGATAATTTTGAAATCGGGTAATATCTTCCGCACTCTTTTTTATTTGAAAATTCAAATTTGTGAAATAACCGAATTTTCTTGCTGATTCGAGAATTTTGGTGAATGTTTCATATTTACAGTTTTTACTAGTGAACAATAATAAAAAATAACAATTTTGGTTAATTTGGCATTTCTTGCAAACATACAAAAAACATGTTTTTCTCGGATTGAGTAATGCACACATTTTGGTAAAAGTGGAATATATCGAACCTGAAATTTCTACACCTTGATTTAAAGAAACATGCTGTTATTTTTCTTTCACGTGATACACATTTTTTCGTGGCGTTGAAGGCATTCTAAAATCACAAAAAAAATTCTCTATGAAAGCAAAATAATAACATGTTTCTTCGATTCAAGCTGAAGAAATTTCAGACTCGAAATATTCAACTTTTTCCAAAATGTGTAGATATGATTCAATAACAAGAACTTTTTTGCACATTTCTAAAATATTCTAAATTAGGTATAGATTTTTTTTTATTTATAATTTTTTAGTAATGTTCTGTACTGCTACATTTAACTTTCTTGGTCACAAAAATGGTTTACACCGTATAAAACTTGCGGAAATGTCTTCTTCATAGTACTATTTTTTTAAGGTAGTTAATACTGAAGATGTGACTTAAGACTTTATTTTTAATTCAAAAATTTTCAAACTTACAAAAAACATTTATTTTAACAATGTTTTTTGCAATTGAATTTTTTCTTACTATCGCTTTTTACGAACTTAAAAAAATGATTGAATAATATAAATAAATAAAATCATAATATATAATAATGAATGATAATAATAAATAAAAAATAAATGATGGATTATTTTTCGGAAAAAATATTCTCTACAAATCTCTCGTTACCAATTTTGAAAGTAAATATATCTACCACTGAAATCGTTAAAGCAACTTTATTTAAGGCAAATATGCGTTAAACAAATAACTTTACTTGAAGTCTGTTTACTTATTTTAGAAATTGAAAACAGTAGAGTTGTAGAAAATGTTTTTTCCGAAAAAATAAGCCATACTTTATTAAAATTAAACTATTTAGAAAAAATCTTAAGAAGCGACAGCCAGAAAATTCAATTACAAAATCTAATTATTTTGCATAATTTTAAAACTTTTTTCATAAAAAGGATGCTTTTTCTTTCATAAGACATGACTGTTTAAATATCATTTAATTTTTTAAATCATATGAAACTTTTTTGTCAGAGATCTGATTTTGGGCACAACAACTACCTTAAGCGATTTATAAATTATTTTTTCAATTTCTTCGGATGTCAACTCACAACTCTTTTTCTCACAGCTCAAACGATTCGAATTATTTTAGAATTTTCACTCTGCCCTGATACTTATTAAGTACAAAACACTCTTTTGTATTTTTCTCAACAGTTTATCGAATTTCCCAATATATATTTTTTAATCTGTAAATTTTAACCGAGGGTTGCAACAACTACAATGATCCACCCTCATCATCGGCCAATTGTTTAAATTTTCTATAACTATATGGACAGATTTTCGTATGTGCAAATTTAAATTAAGAGTTGCTCTTCTGGTTACCTAACTTTCTATAGCATCTGTAAGATTCTAGGATTCATCGACTTTTACTCACGATCGAGAGATTGAGCATTTGAATCTCTGAAAGGTCTAAGCTTTCGAAATATTTCGCGATATCTCGAGGAAAATATATTGTAAATTGAAAAATCGAAGACTGGTCGTGGTTCCTAGTCAGTATACAATTATATATAGAATATATAGTACATTGTCATTTTTCTTGTAGACAAGTGTACGTACGTGAAGGAACGAATCGCGCTTTCTCCTCGGACTGATCTATCTACGTAGGCGTTTAATGTGCATTCGGAGAGCACACATACATTCGCAAACACATATGTATATGTGAATCAAAATGACGTACAATAATCGAGCGAATCATAGTAAATTTGTAATCTCATTGTTTCATCAATAAGAGGGTATAGTCTGGATCTATAATTTCTCTATCTGAAGCTTAAGTGTCCAGAGTGAAGAAGACATTCTTACTTTCAGAAAGGAGTTTGTTAAAGGTTACGAATTCTTTCAACTACGAAATTATTGAGTTCGAAAATTAAAAAAGAGAAATTTTTTCTTTCAGAAAATATTATACCATTATTACATAACTGAAATCGACACAGTTACATCTTTCAAAATAGTGACTATCAATCAGAAAATCTTATGTTGCACAATTTATCTACAATCTTTGCAAATTGCATAAAGGTATAGCCTTGAGTAGTGCATTTTAATCAATGTCCCTATAAAGTAAAATAAAAGTATTATCTCATTTCGAATCGACTTTTTTGCTGATTGTGTCGACCAATCCAATCAAACTTGATAAATAAGATTCACTTGTGCTCATTCTTCAGAAAATTTAATGAGCTCCTTCCAAGTTTTCTTTTTTTTTTGTACGATGTACATGTATATAGAAAAAAGCGCATAAATAATTTTCTTATTGTTATAAAAAGGCAATTTCAAGTAAAAAAGAAATTTGTCCATCGTTGGAGATAACTGATTATGTTTTAATTAAATTTTCTTATCGATGACTGAAGTGAAAAAATATTATTTTGAATTACGAATTAGTCTGTAAATAGACCTTCGTCGTGGCCATTCATCTGAGGATAATGAAACTGCTATCTATATAATTATTCTAACGTCCAGAAGCAAATATGTGATTGCACCTTACTCTCAAGCACGGCGACCTAGGTATACTTGGCGATCACAGTAGGAAGTTCGAGGTCGTTCCGCACTGTGATTGCAATCACGATTAAATTCCCTCATTCAAAAGTGGTCATTCATTATCATTTTTAGCAACTTTTTTATGACTTACCTATAATTGTACAATTTGCTAATTTATATAATAAAATTTTCAGTTTACTATTTTAATTTAACCATACTTATTGAAATCAATTCAATTTATGTTATATTTTTTTATATTTTGTTAAAGTATAACTATCTTATATCTAATAATGGACTTCATGCCATTATTATGAAAAAATATGCATATTTTTGTCATTTTTTAAACTTCTTGTTTCTGTTTTTAAATAGTCCTTTTTTGTCAGTGACCGTATCCATTGCAAATCAGGCAGGTTTTACACTTCTACTCGCAAAATCTCTCACTGACGAAATATGCTGTTTTTAAAGGATATTCGGTGACGCATACTTTCTCAGATTAAGGAAAAAACAATTTTCCACGAAGTTACAAGTATTGTCATTTTAAAATCTATTTTTTTTTTTTAACACCAATTTTTTCTTCAAACTTTTATAGTTTTGGGCCTGATTAAGATGTTCCAATTTTTTCCGGATTCTGGAGTGTTTTCCCGTCCTCTTTAGAAATCCGTTGGTAAATTTGAAAAAGAGATTAAATTTAACAATGTAACGGCGACCTGTTTGAAGATATAAAAAGTCGATTTTCACAAAAAAATAAAATAAAAAACCCACACACATATATTTTTGCCTTTTTTGTGCTAAAGGCCTTTTATATGGAAGACACCTTGCGTGTTTTATGCGGGCAAATTACTTGGGATTTAAATTGAATTTTCGTATTTTACTCGGAAGCAATGTAACATATAAAAAAATAAGATAACAGTTTCTAAATTCAATTATCAGGAAAAGATTCTCCCAGTTTCAGAAATGCTTTAGCCCTCATGAAACTGATACAATGCCTTCCTTATATAAGCAAAACCTTTTAAAAAATATTGCAAAAACAAAAGTGATCCGTCACTTTTGTAAAAGTAGATTTTCACACTTCAAAGACAAAGTTAATAAGATTTTTTGGGAAATTCCACCTTTCTTATTTCCTAAAATATTATTTCAAAGCTTCTGCTTGTACCAGACAGGAACCCTATCAGTTTTATGTAGGCTAAACCATTTTTGGGGCCGGGAGAATGATTTTTTCCTGAAAATTGAATTTTCAAACTTTTCTCCTAAACGAAGCAAGATATCACAAAAGAGCAAGGGGAATTTTTCTGGAGAACTTTTCTAGATGTGCAAAAATTCGATTTTATGAAAAAAAAAGTTCACCTGGCCACAAAAATGGTTTAGGTCCCAAAATAAAGATCAAGTTCGTAAACCAAAGTATGCCAACAAAAATAAAAAAATGTAGAGTATTTTTGAAACTAAAAAATGCGGGACAAAATGTCACAATTAAATTTTTTGATTATACCATAATTAAAAAATTTAGATCATTTCAACATTATTACATTTTTTATAAGAAATCCTAGAATTACAATTATAATTCAGTGTCGATGACAAGAATTACAAATAAAATAATCACATATTATCTTAATGACATTTTTCGACTGGACACAAATTTAAAAAGTGCTAGGATTTTCAAAACTGCCAAAAAGCAGTTTTTTAATAGATCCAGATATTTAGCCGCATTTTTTAGCAGATGTCAAAAATATTTTTTAAAGTATTCCTTATAATATTTAATTAATGTAAAGAATGTAAAAAATTAAAAGAAACTTTTTTCTCTTACCTCTTCGTTTTGATTGTTGAGCGCGCTCAATCTTGGTAAAATAACGGATTGCTGGAATAACGGAAAACTTCAACCTAAATTAACATAGAACATAATTCGGATATTTAAAAGTGATGCATTATCA
>CAKNWT010327756.1:0-14353 GCA_932066315.1 Andricus coriarius | reverse complement strand
CTTATATTGCATAGTTTGGCCGAAAAATAAGTTTTTCATTTCTTGAAGAGCATTTTCGATTCATGAACTAGAACCGAGGGAAAACTCAATAATCTCATTTCTTTGAAAGGTGTCGTGTTGACAGAGGGCAGAGACCAAAACCGAAGTAAAAGGCATTACTTCTCAATCAATGAGTCTAAAAACGTCGGATTTTGATGAAATAGGCGACACTCAATTTTCACATGAAACCAATACCTTCCATTTGAGATAAAAAAGGCATAATTATAATGATCATAATGAAAAATGAAAAATGATGTCATGATCTGTAAAGAACAATTTTGACAAAAATAGTGTCATTATCTCACGTTTATTTGAGGTAACGGCTAATTATGTACATATTTGTACTCTGATGATACAAAGAAATATTTCTTAGATACAGTTGTTAACCAAATTATTCACTGAAGCATTAATTCGTTGCTTCTCTACTTTGAGAAAATGAGGCTGCTCTATACATTCGTTTGTACTTTGGCGGTCATCCTTAATTCTATTGTTGAATATAATAATATAATTTATCTATAATCCTTATTATATTTGATGTGATACATGCATGAATACGGATATTTTTTAGGCCTGTTGAATGAACCTAATGTCCTCCTTTCCAACTTATTGTACTATAATAGCCATTTGTATATTTGCACTGTAAAAACTAGAGACTTTTCTTTTTGATAGTATCATTTCTTTGCGTCGTATTTTTAAATATGATAACTTTATCCGGTTGTTTTCAATGCAAAGCAAACGATTCTGCTATCCCACCAGTGGTCTCATTTTAGTACCACTTAAGACAGTTTTTACTGAGTTTTATTTTAATACCTGAAATTCGCCCCGTAATAATACTTTATTTGTACAGTGTACATCAGCAAAAATTATACCATCACAGATAAAAGAATAATGGCCATTACATACCTACGAACTTGAAAAGCGGCACTTGAGGTCGAGTTCTACCACTTGCACTGAAAACATCCCCCTTTTCGCCACATTTAGTTAAAACTTATTACCTTCTTTTTAAGAAGAATAAGGATTCCACATTACCTGTTCCAAATTTTTCTAGCAAAATTTGACACACGGTGTCCCAGTTAACGAATATGATAAATAAATTTAAAATAATTACTCATATCAGAAAAATGTGAAACAAGAAATAAAAAATTATCGTTTTCCTTGGAAATGAATTTCAAAATTCCAATTAAATTATTCTCAATGATGTAAGTATAGAAGGGAATGATTGTACATGTATACATATTAAATACAGGCATTTTTCGTATAAAATAAAAATCAATAAAAATACCAAACTGAAGTGGGGTCTAAGGCTTATTTTCAAATGAGATTTTGGTTTTAAATACTGTTCCTTGACATTATAATAATGTCTAACCCAAAATGTGACTCAACTTAACTTGATATGATTAACTCGTATTAATAATGGGTCCACTGCCCAGTGTTCTTTTCTTTTGACATGATCGTTTGGTGAGTGTTATTTGGCAGTAAAAACTGAGTTTGGATTCAATGATTAGAAAGATGATTTCTGCAAAGCAACTTTGAATTCAGTCAAAGGTATAAGACATAAATGTTCTGAACAATGAAAATTTGCCTGCTGCGCGGGCACATTTTCATCACCTACCTCGTAAAAACTTTATTTATCATCATTACTTTAATATTAGTTCCTCATTTTGCAATTGATTTTTAGTCTCAGCCACACTCGACCGAAATGACCACCTGTTGCCTCTGGAAATAAGGTCGAAAGTAGCATATATTTCCCGTAAGCAGCATTTGCGGGGCGAAAGTAAAATGTGCTAGGCGAAAGTAAAATTTGCAAATGCAGTTGACAGGAAATATATGCTACTTTCGTCCCTATTTTCAGGGCCGAAAGGTGGACATGGTCGAGAGTGGATTAAAATACTATATGCAACACCGGACGATACTGGATTTGTCCTTCGGGTAAGGACAAATAGATAAATAGTAAATTGTATAGTTCGACCGGAAAATTGACTTTTTGATTTTACATTACTTTTTTATGCGATCCAAATTCAAATTTTTGATTTTTCAATAAAATTCAAAAAGTTCTTATAATAATATTGTAGGGTGTTAAAAAATCAACGTTTTTACATCTAGACTCTTTTTTCTTTTCGTGCGTTGTTTGGCTTAAACTTTGAAATTCCTTTTTTTTTAAATTTGTAAATGCTATAACACTGGTCATTTTTCATTCAAAAAAAGTCAGAAGGATATATTGCTATTCTTTTTTGCCATTAATCTTCTATTTATCGTTGCAGAATGCAGTTCACAGTCCGAGAGGAATCCTCATAGCGAACGTAATCTCGGTCCTCCTTCTTCTTCTTTTTCTGGCAAACAACATTCGCCTGAGCGGACTCCTGCAGAGAAGCCTCCTTTGCGTGTCTGGACAAAGTCTCCAACTAGATGGCTTCCTTCTTTTAAAATACTTGGATATACACTTGGAGAGATTGGATATATTCGGCTAATTCCCCTAACGAATCGGAACCTTCAATTCGAATTTCGAAGTTACAATTTTGCAGCTGTTGAACCAATTGATTGGAAAACAAGCGGAAAGACCTATGGTACCGTGCCAATCCAAGAACATATTGTATTATTAGCATCTAATGGTGACATTTTTGCAATATTAGAGTATAGCGGGGTTCTCCGTGGAATATATAGCAGGGAAAGAACTCACTCGAGAATTAAAATAAATATGATCAGCGGCGCGATTAATAATTTGACTCCAGATGAAAAAAGGGATTGTCCTCTAGGAGAATTTAAACCAATCTTGAAAAATTTTATTAAAGATTTGGCAAATTACGATTCACTACAGTACGAAAGGAATCCCTGTAGCGAACGTGATCTTGGTTTTTCTTCTTCATCCAGACAACATTCTCGTGACCGGACTTCTCCTCAGGAGCCTCCTCTTCATGCCAGGTCCATTTCTCCTCCGGGCAGGCCTCCTTCTGATCGAGTACTTGAATGTGCAATAGAACAACTTGGATATATTCGGCTTAGTCCTTCCAAAAATCAGAACGTGCGATTTGAATTTCGAAGATTTGTTTTTCCCACCGATAAAAGAATTAGATTACGAGTAGATGATCGTAACTATGTGCCTGAGCCAATCCGAGAACATATTGTATTATCAACATCCAATGGTAACGTTTTTGCAATATTGGATTATAGTGGGGTTCTGTTTGGAATATATAGGAAAGATGGAACTCATTCGCGAATAAAAATAAATATGATCAGCGGCGTAGTTGATAATTTGACTCCAGAGGAAATAAGGGATTGTCCAGTAGGTAAAAGTCGCCCAATCTTCCCAAACAATTTTATCAAATCATTTGCAACTTACGATTCACTACAGTACAAACAAAATCCCAGTGGCGAACGTGATCTTGGTTCTTCTTCTTCTGCCAGACAACATTCACCTGACCGGACTTCTCCGCAGAAGCCTCCTGTTCATGCCGGGTCCATTTCTCCTCCGGGCAGGCCTCCTTCTGATCGAGTACTTGAATGTGCAATAGAACAACTTGGATATATTCGGCTTAGTCCTTCCAAAAATCAGAACGTGCGATTTGAATTTCGAAGATTTGTTTTTCCCACCGATAAAAGAATTAGATTACGAGTAGATGATCGTAACTATGTGCCTGTGCCAATCCGAGAACATATTGTATTATCAACATCCAATGGTAACGTTTTTGCAATATTGGATTATAGTGGGGTTCTGTTTGGAATATATAGGAAAGATGGAACTCATTCGCGAATAAAAATAAATATGATCAGCGGCGTAGTTGATAATTTGACTCCAGAGGAAGTAAGGGATTGTCCAGTAGGTGAAAGTCGCCCAATCTTCCCAAACAATTTTATCAAATCATTTGCAACTTACGATTCACTACAGTACGAACGGAATCCCAGTAGCGAGCGTGATCTTGGTTCTTCTTCTTCTGCCAGACGACATTCACCTGACCGGACTTCTCCGCAGAAGCCTCCTGTTCATGCTGGGTCCCGTTCTCCCCCGGGCAGGCCTCCTACTCATGAAGTACTTGGATATGCACTTGCAAAACTTGGATATATTCGGCTTATTCCCCAGACAAATCAGAATCGGCAATTTGAATTCCGAAGATACGTTATTCCTACCGATAAACAAATTAAATTGCGAACAGAAAATCGTACATTTGTGTCTGTGCCAATCCGAGAACATATTGTCTTATCAACGTCCAATGGTGACGTTTTTGCAATATTGGAGTATAGTGGGATTCTTCGTGGAATATATAGGTGTGAAAAAAAATATGTGAGAATGAAAGTTAACATGATAAGCGGTGCAGTTAAAAATATGAGTGCAGAAGAGATGAGAGAATGTCATGTAGGCAACAAGTACCCAATCTTCTCACGTTGGTTTAATAATGTTGTTTCAAATGAAGATTCTCTACAGTGTGCGTATCATTAATATTATACAATAGGAAAAAGATGAAGGAAAATATAATATTCTTATTATTCCTTATTTGGATCAAAATAAACATAAAAAATGTAAATGCTCATGTATTATTTTTATCAAGTCCAATTCAAAAACAAACGAAAATTTCAAAAGGTAAAACAAAAATCAAAGAAAACTTTCTAATTCCATTTCGCATTCAAAAAAGTAATTTTAATTTTTTTTCTACATGAGTATTTTGATTTTTTAAGATTTTCTGTATCGACAGCGAAATTAAAAGACGGGAGCAAAATCAAATAAGATAGTTAACGTTAGCTTGTAGAAACCAATTCCTAAAAGATTTTAGATTCTGCTTTCTCAGAAAATTTATCTACTGAATTTTCAACTGATATGTGGGAGGGATTTTTAAATTGTTATTATTTAAAAATGTATATCAAATTATTTGTTTTCATAGAAACATTTTGACGCCACGCACTCGGTGATTATGTTTCGCCCAGATTTTCGCACAGACCTTTTAAAAGTTTTATTTTCAACACTTTTATATCAAATGTATATTAAATTTATTTATGTAGTTCGGCCTGGAATTGCTTACCTGAAAAATGTATCTTTTCAATCAATTTATATTACTAAAATCCATTATATGCATTGGTATTGAAACATACATATTTTCATTGTCTTGTTTTTATAATTATAAAAAATGGTGCATCCTATACAAAAAATGTTATTATTTTACATTTTATTGCAACTTGTGTCGTTTCTCCATAAATCTATTTAGTATATTTTCACTGTTATTTGTTATCCTTTCAACTAAAAATACGCTTCCTTGCATATAGTAGTGTTGAACAAATTTTTAGATATAATTTATGCGAATAAGTTTGTTAAATAGAATGTTATTGTAGCTTATGATCTTTTTCCGGTCATTTTTTTATTTTTCATCTATTCTTATAACAAGAGGTGATAAAAAATGTAGAACTTCTTTGGTCGAACAAGTTTTGTCTTTTAATGAGCACGTAAAATTTGGTTGCCAGTACATGGACTTTTCCATGCTCCCAGAGACTTAGCTTGCGGCTGTATTTAAACATTTTAACATCTTCATAGATATTTCAGATGAATTCTTAGAATTGGAATGAGTATCGTCTGATACATAAAAGAATCGCCTATCTTATAAAACGAGAAACTGTAGATACGACGAGTTTGTTCATTTGTGAATGAGCATATACGTCGATGCTTATTTAATAACATTTATTTAATTAGCGTTCAAAATACTTAATTATATTCGGAACAGTAGCTCCTTTTTCGACGAACGATTGTTGTTATTTCAGTTTTTTTATATTTTATATCGTTTGACAACAAATTAAATGTTTTAATTTTCAATTTTGTTTTTTACGAATGAAACAAAAACATTTCATCCTATCTTAAAATAATCCATAGCAAAGCTGTAGCTTTTTTGGGGTTAGCATCTTTATTCTTAGTATTTTTTTTGTAGCTTGTGTTATTTGTCCAAATATTTTTATTTGGTAATTTTGTTTCTTACAACTGAAACAAAAACTACTTTTCCAATATAAAAGTGGCTTATAACAAATTTTTCGAACTTTCTTGGATGCACAATATTTGTGAATTCATCTTTTTTCGTATCTTGCATAGTTTGACCGCAAAATGGAATTTTTGATTTTTCATTATTTTTTGTAAACATACGTAAATTGAGAAACAATATTCTTTCTGGCATAATCATTTCTTTAAAGTCATTAGACATTAATTATTCTGATTCGTGAAGTTACGAGTCTTAAAACATTTTTAACATAAACTTAAAAACTGTCATATTTCATGGGCACTATCTTCCTTTCAAGAATGAATAATGTCTATAATTTTAGTTTCTCGAATTAATTTCTTTTAGTGCGATGTTATTTACTCCGAATTACAAAGTAAAATTTGCATCATTAACTTTTAAAATCTTTCAAGTAAGCCAAGACAGAAGTGACAAAAAAGGGCTATATTCGATCCGTTTTAATCCATACTTTGTGGTAATTTAGAAACCATTTATCATTTTGGGTTCCTTTTCAGATAGAGAGAGGTTCCTTCTTGTTGCATTTCCTTTGGAACCTGAAATTGCTTCAAATAGAAACCCTAGTCTTTTCTGTGAATAAAATACGTGGACCTTCTATTAAAGCAATTAATTTTTGACAAAGTAGGTTACAATATTTCACATTATTTAGACAGTACAATATAAAGAACACGTATTTTTCATGTTATTTTTTGTTCTGTATGGCACATTAATTTTTTTCTGTACTTTCAGAAGATTTGAAGAACTTTCCCTTTTACCTATTTCTGTTATTACTTATGTATACTTTGAATGAAATTTTAAAATTAAATTTGTAGTTCCTTTTTAGATAAACATTTTTTCTGGTAATATTATATCTTATATTGCAGAATTTAGACGGAAAGTAGAATTTTTTGATTTTTTAGAAACAATTTTCGATTAATTAGCTAGACCCGGTAGTCAAAAAATATCTGTTTAACAAAATCATTCTTCCTGTTTAGGCCTGAAAAGGGATGTCATAGGAAAATACGATCGGCTAATATTTTCGAAAGTTTTCTTGTGGAAAGATGACTACGACGATACACAGAAACCGAAACACAAACCATTAATTCTCAATCAATGATCCCAAAACATCGAATTTTTAATAAATTGGTGACACTCAATTCTCACGTAAAACCAATAACTTCCATTTGAACGATCATGATAAAAAATGTAAAGTGATGTCATCATCTGCGAGGTACAATATTGCACTAATAGCGTTGTTTGTTCACTTATATCTGAGATAGCTACTACTAATATATATATTTGTGCTCTGATGAAGCAATAGAATATTCTTTGGGTAAAGTTGATAACAAAATTCTTCACTGAAACAATAATCAGTTTTTTTTCCACCTTGCGAAAATGAGGATGGTCTATGCTTTCATTTTCACTTTGGCGGTCACCCTACATTCTATTGGTGAGTATAATCATATAATATATCTATAACATCTATAAAAGTTTCGAATCGAAAAAAAAAAATGTCTCAATTCTTTGCTGCGTTTCGATAGCAAACCGCTACGCTCATGAGGCGATTATCTAGTTGTTAGTTACAATTTCGGAGTCTAAGAGGATTAAAAACATAAGCTCTTTTATGCATCTCACTAATTTTGGATGCACCCTCCGGCACTCAGGGATCCTAATAAGCAGCTCATTACTCGCGTTTTTGAATGCCTTGTGAATCCAATCCATGGACAGATTGCGTCGATACCTGATCCAGTCCTGGATAATTAGGTATGTTCACTTCAACCATCAGCTAATTTCACATCTTTGAGTGCTGAGGGGAATTCATTGGATTAAATGCATGGGATTTGGTCCATTTTTGTCTTAATTTGCTAATATCTTCGTAAAAACTAATTTTTTCTGTATACGTGTATTTGAACAATAGTTTTCATTTTTTAAGAACTATTTAATGAAATAATAAAATGATAATAATTATTATTCATTACGAAGCTATTACTGAAATAAAGTTTTGTCTCATGCGTTTGGTCCATTGTTATCCAATCAGCACTCAACCAAGTGAAGTTAGCTGGTGGTTGAAGTAAAAATACCTAATACACCTGTCTAATAATATGTTCTCCCTGAGAACAGCCAGCTCTCTCTTGCATCCACGTTGTTCAACTTTTGCACTCCATACCGGCTTGATAGATGTTAATATATGCTCTTTGAGGATGCCAGTGAATAGCTTGTTGCTAATGTTTAAACAATCTATGGGCCTGTAGTTCTTTAGCCTTGACAAATCTTAGGTCTTAGGGATAAATACCGTGTGTCCTTCCACTAGCCACTGCGGACTGGATTGTTCTCCATTTAAGAAAGTAGTAACTATACGAGCTAGATGTTGATGCGTAGAAGTGAACTTCTTCTACCAAAAGTTTATTATTTTATCTGTCCCGGGCGCTGAAAAGTTCTTAGTTCTAGCGATAACTTTCTTCACTTCTTCTGCAGTAATTAGTAGACTTCCTTTCTTTGGGCGTTCTAACCTTTGCCTTTGGCAGCAGTTACGAAAGACTGATATATCTGAAGCGTCTTTATTTAGCTGATAAGGATCTCTATATATGCCTTCTCCCCGAAGACTTGAATCTCTTCTCGACTAGGCGAATTTGTAACGGCTCCTGACGTTTTATGGGACAGACGGGATCGGTGAGTAGAATAGGTGCAATTTTCCTTAATCCACTTTACTCGCCGTTCAAGGCGCTGTTTCACTGTTAAAAGAAATCTTATTTTTGGCGTTCAGTGTTGCTTGTTGGTCAACCGTTTACACTCGTTCAGCGTGTGACTTTATTTCATTAAGTTTCGAGCAAGTGCTCGAAGTTAAAAGTCTCACCGTTTAATTTTTGAACTAAAGCTGCGCAATACTCTAGCGAGTCTTACACGGGCGTACTGAAGTCTCGTTACTTCTATTGTCGCTAAGCAGGGAGACCGCCTTTTTCTAAGTTACACAGCTCAGATTCCAGAGATTAAGAACTTCGGGGCCCAAGGCAAGGAGATTATAATAATAATAATTCACTTTCTCGAAAGAGGAGCTGAACATCCTTGTGGAGGCGGTGAATGGGTACTCTAAAGCGATTGGAACTAACTCGGACTGGACAAGTGTGCCTGCGTCCACCTTCACCAAGGAAGACTAGAAACTTCATCACCGCGTGACGATCAGGATGTTTAACTCATTGGCGAAAAAACAATTCAACATCTTGATAATCGAGAAACATTTACATATCTTTGAATACCGCAGGCGCGAACCCAAAATTTGCATTCGTTAAAAACGGCCATTGAAAAATGGTATCGCCAAATTTTCAGACAAAATTCGGCTTCCGAATCATCTGAAAAGAATAAGATCTAGGCGACCAATATGCCGGCCGTTCCTATACTGCTCTACACGTTTCTATACCGTGCCGCAGATAAAGCCGCAGAGAAGCTTGGCTTCCCATTTGATTCCAGCGGTCTAGCATTACTAAAACCTTCGGTGCTCAAAAGTCGTGCACAGGATGCAAAACGTACGTTTCTACTAAGAGAACATGCTGACAAGCCCCTTCATGGTAAATTCTGGGGCATCATACGTAAGAAGAGCTCTGTTTGGGCCTGTCTTACATGTTTCTCAAGTCTGCTGGATTAAGATCGGACACTGAGAGACTTATTTTTTTCTGTTGAGACGGCGTTATAGATACCATGATTTACTGCGAGCGCATGATGAATGTACCTGTAGGCGATACCAACTGCCGAGCGGGCAAGCAAGAGATAGAAGCATTTGTACATGTTTTTAGTGGATGCTCAAAGTGCGCAGGCTGTGCAGGCTGTACTCAGGCTACAAAGTCCATCTTATAGTTCTCATAATTGGCTGTCTTGGAGGTATGAAACCTTCATTTCTTAGCCAACTCAACAAGCTTCCGGCTTGCCAGCCTCAGGCTCATTACATCGCGAACTGAATGCAAAAGGCTGTTCTTTTCGGATCACTTCATCTGATTCGTCAGTACTGATTCTTGTAACATTCTAGGAAGATTGGTAACTCTAACAAAGTATTCAGAGGTGAAACCTTCATCTCCAACCGTCCCGATGGCCGCGTAATCTCATCCGCGGCTATATAAATATGCTACATTGTTTCTTACGTTTACTGTTCAAAAATAAACTTCAGGAATGTGTATTTTTGTCCCATAGCAGTTATTAGGACAAATGTTTACTACGGAAGAGAATGAAATTTGTTGCGGGAACAATTGATTAAAAAAATTATTACCTCCTTTAACATCAATGAAACAATTGTTTTCTATAGTTCGAAAACACCGGAAGCTTAAAAATCGATTAAGTGAATTACACTTTTGCTATTTCCAATATATTTTTACCATTAACAATTTATAAAATAGTTTTCTCTTTTCACAGAAACATCACCAAGTCTGCCGTTCAAAAAAAGGCAATATATGCTAGATGTTATGACGAGTAGTGAACATGCGAATCATCAAGGTAGATTTAACTAATTATTAAAATTGATTATAAACATTTCTGTATTGGCATTCAGGATAATAAATATATATATATATATATATATATATATATATATATATATATATATATATTATTCTACATTGAAATTTGATAATGTAGACAAATTCTTTCCTGGTTATTCATAAAAAGCAAATAACTCTTAATGATATCATTATGATTGAAACTTTGGCAATGTGTATTCCTATCGAATAGCAATTATTAGGACCAATATTTACCAAGGGGTATTGAAAATATATATATATTTTTTAAGCTTCATTCATAAAGGTCTAAAATTTATTTTTCCAAAGAATGATTATAATAAGAAATCAACGAAGCGGACGAATGTCTTATTTCTAGCATCACACACATTTCCATTCCACTGGTAAACATCTTTTATGATTACTCAGCAAACATATAACAATTATTCGTGTCCTTAGTCCACATCTAAAGAGTATGATGTGCTCGTTATTTTGTAGTTCCCAACAGATTTTAGGAACAGTCTGCTCCATTTGGCGATGAATTGCACCCAAGATTTTTAAACGATGATTTTGCTGGACAATCTTTTGACTTTGAAGCTAAATATTTTTATAAGCGTCCAATAAAATAAGTTCAACGCATAGAGGTATTGAACGCCAGAATCTAAGCTTTCAAACGGTTGTTATTCTAATGTCGTATAATTAGTTTCAGTAGATATATTAAAAAAAAAATTCACTGCGGGATAATTCATTTTCATTTAAAAAATAATATCTTGCCACAAAAGATTGCCTATCAGAAAAAAATTTACAACAAAAAATACACTCAAATTGCAGTTTTATTAACAGGAAATTGTTTTCTTCTGCACAGTCGTTTCTTTTCATTGGAATATTAATATTCTTTCACAATAGATTGCCATTCAACAACTAAATTATTGTTGTTTTTAAAAATTCTGATGAAAAAATTCACATTACAAAATTCTTTTACTTATAAGTTTCTTCTTTTCGGCGAAGTCGCTTATTCATATCTTAAAAATTATATTGTGCCGAGAAAAGGAACCTTACATACGTTAAAAAAGGCCAAAAGAGCTATTAGGAAATTTGTTTGTAAAATAGCTGTATGATAATCGAAGAGTGCTCTAGAATAGTGCATTATACGTAACTTGTAACTTGGATAATTTTTTACTTATATCCACATATAAGATGACCCTTATGACCATTCATTGAGATTTATATATTGAAAAAGTATTATCTGTAAGGTTAGTCAATACATGCATTAGGGATGCCTGCCATTACAATCTAAAATATATTTATTTGTTTAAAGGTATAATATTTTTTGGGTTTCTTTGAGTGCCTTAGGGGGCGCCAAACGAGGGGGCGCAGAAAGATTTTCCTGACTGCTTATACCTTGCTAGTAATGTATTTAATTGGAAAAGTTCCTTTACATCATCGGGCACAACCCACAACTTTTCACATGCATTTATTGAAGAAAATTAGCAATCGCTTCCTGAGACAAATTTTCTGTATCTGCCATTGAGACTTTCTAATAGTCGTAGGCCAGAAAAGGGACTTCATCTTTGTCTGCTTTGTCACGAAATTTGAAACTGGTTTGCCTTTGGGCATACACTCGTTGCACAGTTTTTCCAACCCGCTGGAGAATTTTTGCGCTGATATTGCGTTGGAGTTCTCTGGGATTTTTTTCATGGCCAGTCGTAGCTTCCGATTCTTTTCTATTTTGTTCTCCAACCTATTCTGCCCAGGTTCTTCGATTGGAATATCGATTCGAATATCGATTTCTTTGTCTGGAGAATTTTCAATTATATTAGATTTCGTCTGCCTTCCCTCCGACTTATTTGCTTCTCTCTTTTTTCGACACTTTGAGCTGTTAAATTGAAGACCCTTTTGCTCACAGTGCACATATTAGGGCATGTATGGACATTTGGCTGCATTATGTCCTTCTTTACCACCTTTCAAACACAGATTTTTTCTGCCAGGTCTATTGCATTTAGCTTCGATTTGACCATATTTTCAACATTTGAAGCAGTGCCTCTCTCTTGTTCTCTCTAATAATCTACAGCCTGTCCAGCGAATTTTTATTGAGCCTCTAGAAAGTATCTTACCTGCATCAGATTCACGCATTATTGTGACATTTTGTCTTCCATCGTAAGCTGGGCGGAGAGCTGTAACCTCAAATTCTCTTGGCCCAAGTTCAGTTGCTTTTGAGATCGCCTCGGTAATTTCATCCTCCGTTGTCACTTCATCCATATCTATAATGAGGATAACTGTTTTCTTGAAAAGGTGGGACGCGGTCGCTTCAGGTACCTTTCCCTTTCTTTTTTTTTAGTTTCTGTCTTCTCCAGCCCGTTTTTAACCGTGAGAAGGAGTACTCCGCTTCTTGTATTCTTTTTATGTCCTGCATATCCCGATTTTCACAGGGGTGCCCGTAAAAAGATATTCCAACATTCGAAAAGCTCTTACTCCAGTGGTGTCCTCCATTTTGGGAAGGGCAATCTTGGTCCTCTTGTTCTTAAATTGATGGTACTGAGGGACCGGAAGAGAGATTCATTGTCTATTTCGTCTTTTCTCATCAACGCACTAACGATTGGGTGATTTATATATACCTACTCCTTTGTGAAACTCCATTGTGCGTCAGGAAAACTTTCGTTGTGCTGCACCATTGCTACTTCGCCCTTCTTTCTATTTCGCTTTATAAACCCTTCCTTTCCTTTAAATTTTGCAATCGCTTTACCAATCTCCTTATCACTAGATGCAATGTCAGCGTTGCAGGCTAGAATGACATCCCAGTCTGGAGATGCATCCCAGATGTGTTTGGATTTAACTTTAGCTTTAGTGTCTGTTGTTTCATTGGAATAATCTATTTTCTTCTTTTTGGTCATCCTCGCCATCTATCGTTCTTATTTGTTGCATCGCTATCATATGAACACTTAAGTTTGTCTCAAATTCCACAACGTCTTTTTCATGTATGTTGCCCTTCCTTTTTGTTTTGAGTGCATTCCCTTCGACATGTCCTCATTTAATTGACAACTTTATTATCTCCTAAGTTTCGGTTATGTCTGGGTTGGAAGGTACCATGAAGTTTTGCCAGCGCATCATGCGTAGAGGGACGGGCCAAAATAACTAGGAACAAGTATATCCTCCGAACTCTGTCCTACCCCAGTTCCCTGGGGCCCAGCCATTGTTTAACCAGTCCCGGAAATCACGCACGGACTGGAACTCGCCCGGGGCACTGCAGATTCTGACCTCTGCCACCACCATGCACTTCCTGATCAAGTCTCAGTGAGCCGCAGCTGGCACCCATCGTAACTTTTTTCGGTTTGTCCTTCACCCATTCTGTTTGGCCTGCGAGAAGTATTTCATTTCCACCATATCCGCTATATCTGGCGGGCATACCCCATCCCCTACCTGGAGATCCGCCAAATATGGGTTACAGAATCCCAATGTGGAAAAATGCCCAAACCAGATAGGCAAAGAACAAAGTGGAGAGGGACTAAGAGGAACACCTAGGAAAAGGAACCCCGAATTAAGACCTGTCATAAGATGTGTTGATAAGGACAATATACCCTGAGTGAGGAAAAATCTCACCATCGAACAAGGACCCTTTTTCGAGTGACCCAAGAAGTCATGAAAATGGAGAAACTCCTTAGGGTAGCTTACAAGCCAAAAAAAGATATGAATGAAGGTATGAACTGGAGATATAAGCTGCAGCTTAAAAATGATGAACTGCTCGTGCAGATTTAAAACATCAGAGTTAAATATGAGAAACTTCTAGCTAGCAAACAGTAGATGAAGTGACTTCGAAGCCTTAGAAGAAGGCTGTAAAGAAGGTGGTAACTTTAACAAGTAAATACTTATATTCTTCAT
>CAKNWT010327753.1:0-13320 GCA_932066315.1 Andricus coriarius | reverse complement strand
CGGGATTTTATTTGTTGTCAATTAAAAATCTTGTAGTCATTTGAAATTTTAGAAATTTTATAATTCGGTAATTTATATTTTCGGCAATGTTTTTTCATTGATTTGTGTATTCGTTATTTATTTTTTCATTATTTTTTATAAGTCAACCCGAATATCCATGCAATTTTTTTTTGTAATTATGTCTATTATGCCGCTTTTTTCTGTATTAAACAAAATGATAAGTAAGCGCATTGTAATTTACTACCTGATTCTATACTATCAACAAAAAATTATTTTAAATTGTTTTTCATATTTACTTTGTAACTTTTATGCATTTTTCCTATGGTATTGCATGGTTTTGTAGAGCAAAGTTACTACTAGCGCCGCCACCGGCCGTCTTCAAATCTCATGACACATTTTTTACATTGGGCAGTAAAGTGGAAGCACATCCCTGATTTTTGCTAAGAAGTGAACATTTTATAATTAAAGAAGACTACGCTAGAAACAAAATTCACAAGGAATGCATGTTTAGCTTATGTCTCAAAGATCTTTATGTCTCATAGGCTAATTTGGAAACAAAAATGCACAAATAATGTATTTTAAGGTTATATCTTTCTTATTCGGTGTGAAATAAATATTTTATAATAGAAAAAGGCTAAGCGGGGAATAAAATATACGAATAATGCAATTTTTTAGGTTGTGTCTTCCTTTTTAGATGAGAAATAAATGCGCTGATTCTCGACACGGAAAGAGTCCAGATGTCAAGCCATTTCGAGGGCGGAACACACTCGTATTGGTAGGATCGACTGTCTGCCTTTAAACTCGACTGCCAAAAGACCGGCTGAGCTCGAAAGGTGGTTTTCTGCAGTTTTCCTTTTTACTGGCCAATCGTCCAGGAAGATGCAAGTACTTCTAATGAAGTCGAGTGCAGCCGCGGGTTATCACTGGTTGTGACTAAATTCATAGAGTGAGTCTAAGCCCACCTTAGTAAAAGAAAAATATTCACACGCGCATACCCACTGAAGAGTGTGTTGCACCAAGATTTTAAAATAAAAGGCACAGTACAATGGGTTTTAACGGCAGTAATGCGGGACTTATATGGATCAGCCAAACTAAATAATAACAATAATAATAATGGGTTATATCTTCCGTTTGTAGTCGAAAATTAGTATTTCTTTGTAAGAAAAGTTTACATGATGAATAAAATGCAGAAAAAAATGCAATGTCATGTTAGGTTTTCCCTTTTTGTTAAAATTTCAAAAATAAACAACATTGTTTACATAGAGATAATCCACCCTCGCAGCAATTGACGGATCAAGGTTGTAAAAATGATAAAGAGGGGGCTTTGTCAATTCTCCTAAACGTGAGGTGTAGACTTGTGAAAAATGCAATAAAGTTCACAAAAATTACTACTTTACATTTGTGCATCAATTAATGAAATAAATTAAGAGAAATGTCTCTCCAGAAGGTATGTATTCGTGTATGTAATTAATACAAATTAAGTTTATTTTAAACTTATAAATATGTTACCTTAAGAAATTTTGTTTTTTACATGACATTTTATTTCGCTTTAGCATTGTGAATATCACTATTTTTTATTATTACATTTTTGGTACTTAATTTGTACAATTTTATAAATACAATTTTTTTAAATTTCAAGTTACTATTGGTTACAATTTTCTTTTTTTGTTTGTTTATCTGTCACTATCGTGGTTATAATGTAGCTGCCTATACACGTCTGTGTCTAGTTTTTACCAAGTTTTTTGTCCAAACATGGGCCTGTCGCGGAATCGGCATTCCCGGTTTTCTTCAAAACAGAAGCCTGTGAAATTCGCAATTTCACTTATATCTGTTTTCTATAAAAAAATTAAAAATTAAATCACTGCCATTGCGACTTACATCGCTTCGCATAGAATTTCGTTAGTCACATAAATTTATTGATCGTTCTCATTATTTAAATTAACGGGAGTACCCGCAAAAAGAGATTTCTCGGCGTGTTACTTGAAATTTTAGAAAATATTACGTTTATATCCTTTCAAAGCATAAATAATGTGTTTCTTGTTTACTATGACTATGCTTTCAAGGCGACACTGCATATGCAGTATGTTAATGAGAAATTCAGCAAATATGTAGTATATACTATAACCTAAGTTCGCAACATTTATGAAGGGTAATATAATTTTTTCGTTTCCTAAAATAAATTGCTTAGCAATAAAATAAAGTACATATTTTTTTTTTCTAGACGGATCACGCCATATATTAAGTAGCGAAGGCTGGGCCCCAGTGAACTGGGGTAGGACTACTGTCCAAAGGTATACCCGTTCCCAGTTTTTTCGGCCCGCCCCTCCGCTCACGAAGCGCTGGATAAAATATTCATGGCAACCTTAGACGAAATAGAAACAATCGAAGAACAAGAACTGATGGACACGGACATCAAGAAACCGACGACGACACCGAAAGCCACTTTGATGAAGAAGAGCAAAGCGTCGAACCAGGAGCTGCTCACAAAATTACGGAGGAAACTTTGCGTCAGGATTGCAAAGGATTTCAAGTGAAAGAGGAAGAGATCCTGTTGGAAGTTTATAAATTGTTTTAAGAAATGACAATGCACACAGAGACGAGAAGTAACATCGATAAGACTTTCAAGGACAAAGCACCAGTGGCTAGAGATGCGATGGCACTTCTACTTGAAACAAGAAAATCTTTGAAGAAAGCAAGGAAAAAGCTTGAGACTTGCAAAGAAGAGAAGTCCGCGCACTTACTCACATTAGGAGCACATATGCGCAACGATAGAAGCGGCGTCATAGAGAGGACACCAGTGTCTCAGTCCAAGAGGAAGAGACCAGTGACAAGCACGTCGAGTCCTGAGAGCGGGGAAACCTCGAGACCCGTGAAGAAAGCACAGGTCGAGGGGGCTACCAGTGCATGGAACGAAGTAATTAGCCGCAAGAAGAAAAAAGAAATAAAGGAGCTGGTAAGCAACGTGACGGGTAAGCCCAAAAAAAGAGGGTGGAAAACCGATAAAAGTTCGACCAGAAGCTGTGATAATTACGCCAGCAGCCAGACGCAGCTTTGCTCAAGTCGTAAAAGTCATTAGAGCAAGCGTTAATCAGGGCCATCAAAAAACCCCGTCAAGGAATGTACTTTTGGAACTGGGAGCATCGGATAAAAATCGGGGTAAGTTTAGCGATGCGCTACCAAATGCCATTAAAGAAACTGGGGAGGTATGGCAAGCGACGCCACGTACATAGATCCAAATACATGACATAAACGTTGCAACCACCACAGTAGAAATAAAGGAGGCTCTCAAGCGCCTGTTAGGTCAGGAAGCTGTCGAGAATCTGAAAGTTAATATCACCAAAACTGAGTTTCGAGGGACTTAATGGCTTAACTTGAATTAAAGGAAACAGAAGCTATCAAGGTGAACCAGCTTGGCCACATTGAAATAAGGTGGGTCAGCTGCAGAGTGCGCATCAGAGAAAGAACGAAACGATGCTTCCGTTGTCTTGACTACGGTCACATCGCGGCGGAATGTAATGGAGTAGACAGGAGACGGCAGTATTGGAAGTGTGGCACAGAGGGCTCCATAGCTACACAATGAACGGAACAAGCAAAGTGTCCTGGGTTCATAGGTAGGTACTCTAAGGTTGGCGGTAGCTGAGGTTCCGGGTTGCGAATTCCTGCAGTACTCCCGGTATTGTTCATGGGCCTCCGTCAGCACGATTCTGGCGCGCAGCTCGGTGGTGAATCCGCGCGTTAATAGCGTGCGCCTTGCCTGAACGTGTCGCAGTGGCCTCATGGCGTACCCTCGAGCGCGTAGATAAGCGCGTCTATAAGAAGGCTGAACGAGAGAGCAATAAAAATAGGATGGCGGTAGTGCTTCAGGGCGACTTGAATCGCTGCAAGCAGGCCCAAGCACTAATGTCTCACCTGGCTACAGAAAGAGGTGCTGACGTGTTCGCAAGTTGCTATCTCTCGCTAAACGAGGGAATCGCGGTCTTCCCCAAGAAACTTGATGAGATCGAAGCACTATGCCGTCGCTAGGACGAAGAAATAATCCTTGCTGGCGACTTCAACGCCAAGTCATGCGAATGGGGTATGACATGGTCAGATATAAGGGGACGAGAGATTACCGACATGACTGCAGGGTTAGATTTGATCCTCCTTAACAGCGGAAAGTCGACGAACTTCAGAAGAGCAGACTGCCGAGAGGCCATCTTAGATATTACTATGGCCACACCAAGGGCAGGACGTAGGATCAAAGGCTGACAAGTCCTTGAAGACTACACTGCTAGCGACCACCAGTATAACAACTTCCAGGTGGATAGTGAAAACCAGAGGCCAAAGGTCTGCAAGACTCAAAGGAACAAGTTGGGCTGAAATGTTGCCAAACTAGATACGACCAAACTTCTCGGCGAAATTACTGAAAAGAGTGGAAGTATGCTAGAAGCGCAAATACCTACCACAGTCACAATGAAGAAGCAGAGAGCCTTGTCGAGCACACAATGGAAATAGCCGAGTTAAGAGCGGAGCGTTTCAAACGTAAGCGAAAGGGCCCCTGAACACGGAAGAACGGGAAACACGCAACCGAGGCAAACAGAAAATATATGACGGCAAAAAAAAAAGATCAAAACGTGCTATTAACAACAGTAAGCACCTCAAATGGGTGGAAGTTCGTATGTCAGTAAATACGGACACCTGGTGACATGAATACCAGATAGTGACTGGAAAACTTGATGGAAGATCACCAGTCGCTAGCATAGTCCCGCAAATGATGGAGCTGATAGCGGGAGAACTATTTCTCAAGCACCCTGACCGGATCATCAAAGAGGAAATTCTACCGGAAGCGGTACCTCTTTTCACTAGAGAGAAACTGCGGAAGGCTGTAGCCAAGATGACAAACGGAAAGGCGCCAGGTCCTGATGGCGTCCCGACGGAGGTCGTCAAAGTGATTGCGAATGAGTACCTGTATGTGCTACTTAATACCTTCAACGCCTGTCTTAAAGCCGGAATTTTCGGCACACGGTGGAAAAAAAGGTTGTGTTCTTGGACAAGAGGAAGGGCCCACCCATTACACCTTCCTCTTACAGGCCAATCTGCATGCTGGACGTTCTGGGCAAACTCTTTGAGCAGCTCATACGGGCTAAACTAAGAACGGCAATTAAGGCTGTGGGGGGTTTAGCCGTAAATCAGTATGGCTTCCGTGAGGGCAGGTCAACTGTGTCTTATACGCGACTCGCGAAGGGCGAGATTATTTTAATATTAATTATGAAAACCCTCTCGCGTACGACGTTTGTTCATTCGGTAGGCAACCATTTTATATATTAGATTCTTCAGACTTTAAGGAGTGAGAAAGAAAGAGAGAAAAAGAGAGAGAGGGACCCATATACCGCGCGGACAGCGCCATGGAAACCCAAACGGGCGCTTCTCCCTCTACTCGATTCTTTCCACTCCGGCAAACTCCCACGTGGCACCGCGGGTTTAAAAAGGCGCACTCCGCCACAGAACGGCAGAACGATTAGGGCTGGACTTCCCTTTCGGGCTAGGCAAACCGAAAGACAATCTACGCACACGCTCTTTCCGTCTCTCTCTCTCTCTCTTTCCTAAGGCTGGATCTCCCGCTTGAGGAAACAGAACACTTCCGCTAGGCTACGCATACCAACGCGTCCCCTTGTGGTCGGGATCCGAAACACCAGATTCGGTGTCTCTCTTTTTCTCCACTGACGAATGTGAGAAGGCTATTTTCTGAATACGCTCCGAATAAAACTTCATATACCAGGTGTATAAGCTTAAATCCGCTGTTTTTTAGGCAAAAGAAAGTCGTTTTTTTTTTGCAGAAAATAAAATAGACTTTATTCAAAGTATTTTCCCTCGCTTGCTATACATTTTCCCCATCTCTCGGGCCATTTGTGTATACCACGCCAAAAAAAGTCTCTATCTTTCGATGCAAACCACTCGTCAAGCCATTTTCCGACGTCTTCGTACGAATCGAAGTGTTGTTCAGCGAGCGCGTGACCCATCGACGAAAACAGGTGGTAATCAGAAGGGGCCAGGTCTGGTGAATAAGCGGGATGAGGTAGCACCTCCCAGTTGAGTGTTTTCAAGTAGTTTTGTACCATTTTTGACGTGTGCGATGGGGCGTTGTCGTGAAGAAAAATCAGCTTCTTATGTCTTTCTTCATAATCCGGCCTTTTTCACGCAAAGCACGGCGCAATTTGATTAGTTGTTGGTGGTAGCGGTGAGCATCGACAGTTTCACCAGGTTTTAATAGCTCATAGTAGACGACACCCTGCTGATCCCACCAAACGCACAGCATCGTCTTGCGTCCAAAGCGATTAGGTCTTGAGAAAGAAGTTGATGGTTGTCCGGGATCGACCCACGATTTTCTTCGTTTCGGATTTTCAAAATAAATCCACTTTTCGTCTCCAGTCACCACACGATGCAGAAACGACTTTCTTTTGTGTCTAGCAAGCAAGATTTCACATGTGTTTTGGCGTCGCTCCATCTGCCTATCGTTCAATTCATGGGGTACCCATTTTCCCATTTTTTGGATCTTTCCCATGGCATGTAAACGCATGGAAATGGCCGGTTGAGTAACACCTAACTGTTCGGCAAGCATTTTTTGTGTTTGTGTATCGTCCTCATCCAAAAGAGCCTGTCATTCATGGTCCTCAACTTTTATGGGCCGATTTTCACGCTTTTTGTCACTCAAGTCAAAATGACAGTCTTTGAACCGACGAAACCAGTCTCTGCAAGTTGTTTCCGATAAAGCACTGTCACCATAGGCCTTCACAAGCATTCGATGTGATTCGGCAGCCGATTTCTTCAAATTGAAGCAAAAAAGTAGAGCTTCCCGCAAATGCTCCTTTTCTGGCACAAAACTAGACATGATTACTCAAGGAAAAATTTATGTTGTTGTATAAAAAAACTGAATATGTGCACTGATTTATGTAGCCAGGTGTCGAACTCACACAAAAAAAAACATGACGTTTCTATTGTAGCTAAATATGTTCACTACCGCCATTTCTGAGCAACCAGCGGATTTAAGCTTATACACCTGGTATATTTACACAAAATGGTAAGCACTGTTATTTCTTGTCCCTAACACTAGGGTAATAATTTCCTACTTACAATTATTATTTTCTTTTGTTATCCCCGCTCACGAGTCGGCTGGCATACCAGCTAACTCGCTACCGATGATACGGCTGGCATACCAGATGTAATCGGCTGAATCCCGAACCTTAATTTCCGTACAATTTTTTTTCGGGTTTTCTTTTGTTATTCTTATTTGCTTTTTTTTGGACTACAAACCAGTTGATGACGCGGAGGTGAAGTAACACTCGCCAATAATCGCGTCGCCGAGCGGCAGCTACTCAAAGGCACGAGGCTGGCAAGTTACCGGACCCAATTTGAACCGAGTGGTATTCTTTTTTTATAAACACTCGACGTTTTTTTTACACCTAACCAAATCCAGAACGCTGCAACAAAAAGCGTAAACCAAAGCCCGCGACGGTAAGGCGAAACTGCAAGCGCACCGTACAATATTATCAACGTCCCGTGCTTCGCGCTCCGGGATACGCCACGAGGTCAATGCGACCCGTTTACGCAAGGCGCACGCTATTAACGCGCGGATTCACCACCGAGCTGCGCGCCAGAATCGTGCCGCCGGAGGCTCATAAAGAATACCGAGAGTACTGCAGGGATTCGCAGCCCGGAAACTCAGCTGCCACCAACCTTAGAGTACCTACCTATGAACCCAGGTCGGACGGATCCTCAGGAGCAGAAGGGTAGACAAAGCTCTATAAAACCCGTCCAAAGAGCTGCCGTCAAAAATAGGAAACTTCAGCTCCGATGAAGAGCCGGAACTTAATTCCTCCGGAGAAGAATGGGATTACGGCCGTCTGCATCGAAATTCTACAAACCACACCCTACGTTAGTCGCGCAGCATTTTCTCACCTCCCGATACTCCAGCAAAACATTCCCCTCCTCCTGCATCCACCACCGAGGTAGAAAGAATCCTCCAAGAACTGACTTCCTCTCTACCCTCTGTCCTTGTTACTCCCATTCCCCCTCTCCTCCTCAGCGACTCATCTTCAACCAATATGTAGAGCAAATCTTATCCTCTGTAATTTCCACCTACCCAACACACTTACTCACCCTCTTTCCTCCATCCCCAACCCCTCTGATAAGAAAACCATCCACCACCACTCGAGAAGAAATCCAAGAAATCCTGGCCGAACTTCCTTCCCCACAACCCGCCCAAAAAAATCTTATTCGACGAAAAAATGAGCAGAATCCGAACTGCGATTATTGACCAAACGAGACGGAAGACGTCGAACAAACCTTCTTCCATTGCATGAGGTGGGCGACTAGAAAAAATGAATTAAAGACTGAGCTCGAAGTGGATATAACGCCGGAAAATATTGTGGACCTAATTCTGAAGTAACAAACTAACTGGGATGTGACAGCAAGCTATGTTGGAAATCTCCTTCGAGACAAAAAGAGAGTGAAACAATCCTAATGACTAAGAAACCCTGAAAAGAACGTGAGGGAGTCCTCCAAAAAGCCGAAGGCCGACGAGCCCGATGCGCCATCAAAGCGCTGCTGAGGACGAGGCGTACTTTTTGGAGGAGGTTAAGGAGAAATTAAGATCCAACAACACTGAACCAAGATGCCGAAGGCCGACGAGCCCGTGGTGCGGTACCACCGCACTACTGAGGACGAATAGAGTAGGTGAATGCCAAGCAGGCAATGCAAGATGGAAGCCGAGGAACGGCTTGTTGGCCTACAACCTAGGACTTTGAAGTAATGCGTTAAGCGCTTCCAAAGTCCTAGGTTGGCAGGAATAATGGAGTTCATTTTAGTGGGGTAGGGGAAGTGAAAGTTTTTCTAGGGGAAGAAGGGTAAATGATGGGAAGTATGGGACGGTAGTGGGATGTGGTGGGAGTGCTTGCAATATAGAGCGAGTGAGTAGGTGTGGGGAAGTGAGGGCTGAGAAATGGAAGTAGGGGAAAGGGTGTGTTAGCTGGGGAAGTGACGGGAGGGTGAAGCAGAGGAGGAAGAATTTGGGGAAGGAAGTGTAAGCGAAAGGTAAAGTGAGGGGTCGGGAAGTGGGTTGAATAGTGAAAAGTATGGGAGCGGGTGGTTTAAACGATTTAATTTACCTCTTGATAGACTACAAACCCCTTTTCTTGCAGGCACGCAACGGATACTCTGACCAATTTTTAATATTTAATCAACCTAATTTGTCCTCAAACTTAGTCGCCTAGGATCTTTTCTCTAGATGAAAATAAAGCTTGATAACAAAAATAATCTCTTGTAACGTTGTCTCAAGAATGGAATACATTATACTTACAACATTTAATGTATTACAGGACGATGGTCTGTGAATTCAGTAAATATCCCGTCTTTGCGTGAGAAGC
Organism: Andricus coriarius; assembly: GCA_932066315.1. Lineage (NCBI taxonomy): Eukaryota > Metazoa > Arthropoda > Insecta > Hymenoptera > Cynipidae > Andricus > Andricus coriarius. Next base: position 3,919 of record CAKNWT010327753.1, on the reverse strand, counting down.
GGAATACTGTGGGATTCTGAACCGAACAAGATCATCATTACTGATAACCAACGTCACTGCGTGCTAAAAGTCCCTCTGGTCCAGTTGACGAAGGCCTGTTTGAAGGCTTCGACTTCTGCGGTGAGACAGCCCAAAGATCTAATAAAAGCAGTCCAGCAAGAGTTATTATTGCATTTTTCTAAGGACCCCGAAATTAATGTTGAATACATACATGTGATGTTTGTCAAGGAGAGGGCCCACTTTGTTGGTATGGAGTCACGAAAAGAGGGGCATTATGGCGTATCAAAAAATAAAATTTTCGTTATTCGTACTTCTAATACGAATAAAATCTTTCTTTTAGAAGCCAAAAACAGTCGCCTCAAGTTTCATTAGAAAAACATTCTTTTGTCTTCTTAGGTCTATGAATGAAGAACTTTATTTTTCTATACACAAAAAAAAGCCGATCCTCGAAAGTACGTCAATTCGGTGTTGTTTTGAATTGCAATAAAAATGAGACAACGAAGAATGAGAATGCAGCTATGTTCATGTAATAGCTGTACACTTGAAGTATTCTCATTTTGAGAAAAAACTATTATTTTGTGAACATAACAAATAAGCTGCAACAGAAATGCAAAAATGGTTGGAAAACGAATCGCCGTGGCACTTTTGAAATTGGAACTTTGAAAACAACTTTTTAAGAAAATCGCATCTAAAGCTGGCGAGAGCCATAACCGGGCGTGTTGCATTTTTTAGCGAAACGAAAAATTTACCCACTTACAGGAAGCATAATGTCACAAGATAAACCGTAGATTCAAGTATGATTTCCCATTGAATCTACGACTGGAAAAGTGGGCCCATCTCAAGAGGAACGTCATAAATTATCAATTATTATATCATTAGTCCTCTATTAATCCATATCCCTACCAAGATTTTGTTTTTATCTGCTAAAATTCTTCTAGGCATCCAGAATTAGCCACATTCGCACTTGTAAAGACAATGTTCGACAAAGTGAGAACCTGGATTAAGAGAAAATATCCGCCCATGGCGAAGCACGTCTTGGATTTGGCGGATGTTTTAAGTAGAGGCCTGTAAAAGGAGACATGAAAGTAATCCATCCCTGAAAATGGGCCAGAACCAAGAACAATAGTTCAAAATGTTTATAACATTGAATTATGGTCTGTCGTTGACTCAGAGGAATTTGCCTCAGTCATATTTGCGTCTCTAGTTCTGCTCATCAAGTGTAAGGGTACTACAATTAACAAGGCTGATAACACTTTTTATATTACTCCACAGCTGGGAGGAGTCTACCAAGTTCTCTCCTTTATCGCAGATGTGGGCAATAAACTAAGGAAAGATTTGAATTTTGCTGTTTACTGTCTATTATAATATCTATTATATCCAGGTGTATATACATGCATGGCCCTGTACTGGCTCAGTACAGATTGCCGGAGTCACAGTACTGAGCGTCTGTACTGGGCCAGTACTGATGTGTAATGCTCCGCAACACTGGCGTGCGGTACAGCCGCTGTACAGCACACAAGTACTTGTTCTGTACTCGCAAACTGCTGGAGTACCAAAATGCCGAAGTTTATTTAAGAAATGATTAAAAATCATTTGAATTATTTTCCGGATGCATCTGCTTTATCCCCGTGCAGAAATCGCCAAGTCTCTTGGCAGTTCCAGACTTGGGCCTGGGTCTAGCTTCAATTGTTCAATGGCTCTAGCTTGAGCCCAGCTAGTGTCAAAGTTCCTAAAATTGCTGACAGATGGCGCAGTATTATTCTCTTTGTTTACTTACTACTTGCAAGCTTCAAGTGTAAAACTTTACAAAATGACAAATGAGTGATTGAAATTAGTGGTGATGCTGGTGATTGATGATGGTCGATGAAGAAAATATAAGTCATCATCAAAATTAAATTTGTAAAAATTCTAAAATAAAAAGCTCTCTAAGAGTCCGTAGGCATCGAGCAATCGGCAGTATCTGATACTTACTTAGTAAGTCACTTCTAACCTCAAACTGAGAAAACTTTTTCGTCGAATTATAAAGTGTATATATGTGTTTAATTGATGTAATTATGTTCATTTGTCAACTATAAATTAAAAAAAAATTACTGCCTAATTTCGAGGTCATGGCCCTATTTGGGCCAAGACCACATTTCTGCACGGTTCCATTCATCATCATACGACTGTATAGCATCCACTTATTATTTATAATCTCAAAATTATAAATTTCAATCAAAATTTATGGTTAATTTTATCACGCACTTTTGCCACACCCACAGTAAATCCCAGGGATATCATTTTTTTAAAGTTGGATAAAAACGTTGTTAACAATTGACAGCTACAATTATCCGACGACAGGTAATTTCTACCCGCCTGGTGATAAAAATTATCTGCCATCCGATCATTGCAGTTTTCAATTGTTTGCAGCGTTTTTATCCAACTTCATACCAATAATATCTCTGGGATTTACTCTGCTCTAAAGATATGATAAACAAAGTATTTGAATACAAATATAATTTTTAAAATCCCACATTAGAAGTAAAATTTTTAACGCTACGGGGTTCCGAACCTTCAGAAACTAAACCTACAGAATTGAAAGTAAATAAAAAATATGAGATTAAAGTCTGCAACGTTTACGACAAACGAAATAAAAAAAAATTGTTCATTTGAAACTCACAACTCATCATATGTGAACACTCCCTTTGCATTAAGGAGACTTATCATCAGCAATCAACGTTTGACCCTACGAATAAGGGTAAATTTGGTGAATTTGTCAGTTCCAAGGAATGGTATAGGGTGAATTCCAAATGGGCTAAAGGGATGAAAGTTTTGGTGTGTCTTTTAGCAGCGAGAAGACTTATTATCAGCAATGAAGTTTTGATATCAGAAATAGGGTAAATTTTGTAAATTTGTAGGTCTAAGGGATAACATCGAGTGAGTTACAATTGCGTGGGGGAGGGGGCGTTGTATATAACCTTTTTCCGCCAGAACATTGGATCTTGTACGTTATACGTAGACAAAAAAAATCTTTTTTAATTGACTTGAAATATTTATACCGTCGGCATAGTACTACACCGATCGTCGAGGCAACGGTTAGCTAGTACTATGCGATTTGCCGATTACATCTGGGTACCTGCTTCATTTTCTGTTTTCTTGATGGTGCTCTAAATATTGTTCATTAATGAATATTATACGTTTATTTTCTTGCAAATATTACGATTTTCCGACGTTCAATGTTCAGTATTAATTGCAATTTAGTATTACCGACTTTTCAGTTATTCATTGTTCAACTGAACACATTTTTTAGACATTCTAGAATTATATATACACAACAAATAATTACTAATATTAGTGTCAGTAAAATTTCCTCTGCCTTGAAACGAACGTAATTCGATATAAATATTACACATCAATAGGGAATACCATGCGCTTGGGTCATTATGAGCAGAAAGACCACCGAGGCTTATAGAGAAGTCTTCACTAAAATAAAGGAAATTGTGCTCTGCGAGGATCTTTTCAAAAAGACTGAAGAACCTGCCTCTTCTACCGGAAGCGGACATTGAGCCAATGTTTGAAAAGTCGTATGCTGATCTAATTGCCAATGTCCAGTTGATACGCATTTCACAAATTTCGGCAGACGGGTCAGAAGTAGTGCAAATGGCTACACTACAAACCATCTTTGAAGGCTTCGCTAACTACTACCGGGATCTGTGGTTGGAAATCGTCACTCCAGCTAGACTTTCGGTGTACAAACTAATACATCGAACCAATGATGACGAAGAAAGGTAATACCGTGCGTGGAGAACCTATGTGGGAATTATATCATCCCCCATTGTCTTTATTGGTAAGTTTCAAGAATTGAAGGGTGGTTTACCACTCTTTACCATCCGGGCGGCGTAGTAAAGGAGAGGTAAGCGAACGCGAGCCCAAAAAAAAA
>CAKNWT010327750.1:0-16485 GCA_932066315.1 Andricus coriarius | reverse complement strand
TGCCGACCACTGGTCTAGAGCGATATCAAAATATAAGTTAAACCCATATAATACTTACCCGGTTCCTGCTTTACCGGCATCTTTTCGCATCAACTTATGTCCGCACGAATTTAGATATAGAGTTGAAAATTTGTGAAATGAAATAAAAAGTTCCACAGCAAGGCGGTTTTTGGTTAATTTAAGTTTAGTTAAATGAGTGCAATGTGAGTCAGGGGAAAACCAGCTTTGGAATTCTACGAAATATGGTTTATTTTCATTCTCTTTAAATAAAAAATAAAATGTCAGTGTTTTAATAAAATCGGGGGGTGGGAGACGTGAGGTGGAGTGGGGGTGCCATTTTACTAAATTCGACCCTGTTCCTCAAAAAAGTTTTTATGGATTGAATTGGCTTAAGGCCCCTGGAAGTCATCGGTAAATCGAATTTCATAACTAAGACTAAATAAAGTGGTAAGCCATTCGGTCTAGTTTTTTGTGTACATAATCTAAAGAGTAGTAAGATTACCAGTAATGGCCGTTTTTTTCTCGAAAAAATTATAATTTCTATGCAGTGTTCGAAAGAAACAAATACGCCCTATAAGCGTGGAAACGCGCACTGTAGCCACGGTTGACTCATTCAGAGGTGAACATACTATACGCACACTGAAGGCAGGGGAAATCCTAGATATCGTTCTATGTCAGTTGTATTATTTTACTGAATATTACACAAAAAGTGTTATTGATTACGACAAAATAGGGTCCCCTCCAATTACATAGTTACGAGACATTCGCGTTCAATTAATTAATTTTTTTTAATTAATGCAATACTCCTCTTACAATTTCAGGTTTTTTTAAACTTCTAACATAGCACCGATTAGCAAGCCCTTTTACGAAGAAAAATTTCCTGTATCATTCTTTGATTCAGTCGATTTTTAACACAAAAAATTTTTAATTACGTTGAAAAATGAGAAAAATTGAAATTATTATTATTATTTTTCAAAAAAATGTCAGGAGATAAAAGATACTTCTTTTTGGATCTACTTCAGCTTTGATATAGAATATCGTATTCAAATGTTTATCATTTACAAGTTAATGCACATTTCTGAATGCCCATACTTTGACATGCTAGATCTGTAGCGATTTCAAATAAAATCATGTGCTAATTTGTTCAAAACTCATGTAAAGCTTTATTAAGAAATAGGCATCAGCTACTTTAACATAAAATAATAACTCTTTGTAATTAAATAATAAAAAGGGTTTATTTTAAAATTTCTATTACCTATTCTTTGTTTATTATTAAAGTTTATTTATTTGGTTAAAATGTGATGGATCATTATGACTGTTATAAATGTAGTTCTCCAAAATCTCTCCATAGATAAAACGTCTCAAATTTTTTCCACGCCACATGCATAAACTTGTCACTCTTGCTAAGGACTGTCCTTGCTCGAGATGCGCCAGCTCCTTCCAAGCACAACACGTTTACGCCTTTGGTGTAGTAAAAAGTTTGGAATGGTTTATGGAGAGCCCATGCCGCTTCCGAAGAACTATCTTTCGTAACAGTCGTAAGGACACATTACATTTTAACCAAACAAATAAACAAAGAATAGGGTTTGAAAAAATGCCATGCAATAAAGAAAAACAACGTTTTATTCTGACTGATTTTTTTTCTGTAATCGATCTTTTTTCGAAATTGATGACTTATAAAAAAATGTAAAATTACAAAAAAGATGCATCTTTTAGTGTAGTCAAAAAATTTTTTAAAACTTTTTGCTGTGGAATCAATATTTTAGCCAAAAGAAGCACAATTTTAATTTTCCTCATTTTTTAACGCAATTCTTCATTTTTCGTGTTAGCAAACGACTGAATCAAAAAATGATGCAGGTAATTTTTCTTCGTAAATGAATTAGCTAACCGATGTAATGTTAGAAGTTTTAAAAAACCTGAATTTGTAAGAGGAGTATTGCATTATTAAAAAAAACTAAAACGTGAATATCTCGTAACTGTTCAATTTGGGGGGAGGGGCACCTTACTTTTACATAATCAATACAACATTTTGCGTAATATTTAGTAAAAATCAGACAGACATAGGACGCCACTCATGATTCCCCCTGCCTCCAGTATAGGGTGTTGTTAGCCCCTGAACGACTCAACCTTGGCTATAGTGCGCATCTCCGTGCTTATAGGACACATTTGTTTCTTTCGATCATTACATAAAAAATATAAAGTTTTTTGAAAAAGCGGATTTTACTGGTAATCTTGCTACTCTTTAGATTATGGACACAACAAACTAAACAAAATGTCTTCTCCCTTTGGCCTCAGTTCATGAAGTCCTATTTCCTGATGATTTCCAGGGGCCCTAAGGCGATGTAAGGGTACCATCTGATACATGGCGCCTTAGCCAACCCTTTTCTATTCTTTTGCGCTAGGCCTAGCATAAACTCGAGCTAGATGCTCACCGAGGCGACGTGGTGCTCAAACGAAGGCTACTGTATTGGGATCTGAAATCTAGATTGCGTTAGTGTCGCGAACTAACACTAGGTAGTCGAATTTTTAAGGTGTATTTTATTTTTAGCATAAAAGTGATTTTACGATTGTGCTGCAGAGTGTAAAATAAATAGTAAATATTCAAAGTTTATATTTTGTAAATAAACGTGTTTCAGGTGTAATTTTCATCATATACAGTGAGAAAATACTTCTCCTGTCAGAAATGTTTTTTCTGTAAAAAAAACAACTTATTTTACTATTTTATGTACGTTTTAAGGCGTTTTAAACTTAAATAAACTCTAATTAATGTATATAGCGAAAAATTTGATCCAGAGTATGCAAAGAATATGAATAATAGACGACCAAATCTGAAATAAGAATTCTAACCTAACTTCTAGGCAACACTTTTTAGACAGTAACTATTTCATGTATAAATTAATATATATATTTCTTTGAGTTTATTTTTGGATTTAAATAAGTTCATTAAAGTTTATAAAGTGTTAAAACGTACATGATATAGTAAGGTAATGTTTTGTTTTTAGAATAAAAAGTTTTGACACAAAAAGTGGTTTTTCATTGAAAATTATGGAAATTCCATCTGAAACACTTTGTTTTCGATAAATTAAAATTATAGATCGAGCCTTACAGTTCTGCGGTTCCTAATTACGGTGCGCTGGTACCTTTATATTGAATTCTTAATGAACTCTGTTCCACACCACCATGGAGGTCGAGTCGAAGCTACGGGTTTTTTATGTGGTGAACTTTGACTTAGATTGCCGAGAAAGGCCCCCTGATTATCAATATACAGGGTACTTTAAAAAAAAGTTGTTCCTTAATTATTTAAACGATTTTGTCAAAAAAACTAATACAGAAATGATCAACAACAAAAATTCAGTGAAATATATTTTGGAATGTCTGAACCAAGACAAAACTTGTTGCCCTTTACCCTTTTTTTTGTACAATTAGACGTTTTCAAGATATTACGTTACCAATAATTACATTTGCACTAAAATGTACATATTTGCAGGGTAGATATCTCAGCAAAGTACAAAGTACGTGCCTTGAAAATAATTTTGTTTAAATAAATTTATTTTTATTTTTTTTTATTTAAAGGACAAAAAGTCTTGTCTTGATTCAAGCCAGGCCCCCAAGCCTCCATGCATTCACGTGTCAAAGTTTTTAAATTAAAAGTACCTTCTCAAACCCTATCGCGGCGCCACATTCGCCTCAACACAGGCAAAGTATTAGTGATGATCGTTATATGTTTGTGACTGTCATTTGCTGTCCCTTGTGGATATTTATTTAAATTGTAAATAATATTTAGATTTTATGAATAAATATTTAGTGTCATCGACATTAACTGTTTATTTCATACGCCTTGCCTTCTTTGCCAGCCGGCCTCTTCTTCTCCAGAAGTTATTACACTTTCATATGCATAATACTTTCCATGTTTAAAATTACCATACCAATATAATATACACCCCAATAAAATGATTGTAAAAATATAAATGACCTTTCTAAAGTTATTGCCGATGACTCTAAATATTTCTTTATAAAATAAATATAATCATAATTGAATTATGTAACCCCAAATGAGAGACCCTAACAAATATATATAATGATGACATAGAGAGCTTTGTGCTCACCGTTGAAAATATTTTGCTCACCGACGTTGGGGATTTTGCTCATGGCCTTCGCGCGCACGATGTGGAATTGACCATTTTCGATGTCTGTAAATGCTGTCCAAACGACGGTTTTGCATGCATGTGGGAAGAAAAACATTCGCTGCCTCTAGTATGTATCAAAGTAGCTTCTCAGATACAATAAATTTCAGAAAATTCTGAAACTTAAAAATTTATGAACTGTCTACCGTTACGGAAGTATCCGTAAGACAAATTGATAGTGGGAATGTGGAAGGTTCATGGCTATATGTATAAATGTCTTTAATAAAAAAACACATGTTACATTTGATACATTTCATTAATCCAAAAACGCATATTTAAATTGGCAAGATAACTTCACGTATATATTGGGGATTACAACGCTAATTGACTTGTTTTGGGAGAAATTGTTTTAAATTTCTGTATTAAAAAAAACCCATGCTTTATTGACAAATGACAAGCCTACTGAGAATCATCACTTAAAAAACACATGCCTTCGACTTGACTTCCAAGTTGGTGTGCAATAGAGTTCATTAGGTTATAGCTTATTCAATTTGAAGGTACCATCGCACCGTAATTATACAGAAGCCTCTGTTTTGTACCACATCCTCTCGGCGAGTATCGAGCTCGAGTTTATGGTAGACCTAGCGCAAGACAATAGAAAAGGTCAGCTAGCCATCAGATATCACGTGGTACCCTGACATCGCTTTTCCAAAAATAACAATTTTGTAATACCAAAAATTTAGGACCATACCCACGTTCCTTTGTGCCTTTTATTTAATTTGACAAATTTTTAACTTGATATCTGAATTTATGTAAACGTGAGTTGTTGCGAAAAATGCTGGTAAAGTAGGAATCGGGTAAGTATAACACTTTTTAAATGTAGTAATTTATAAGTCTTTTTGATGAAATTGTCAAAAAATTATTATTCCCTAAATTAATTGATACCAATATAAATCGCTAACAAACAAGAAGGAAATAATTATCAACTTTTGTTTCATATCTGAACTGAGAAGAAATCGACATACGCTAAATAAATGCACCATCAAGAACGATCCTGTTGTCTAATTTTTATGATCAGAGGTTTCGTTAAGACCTATTCATTGCCTTTAACTAAGAAAGAAATATTGAAGGTTCAGGTTAATAGAAATCAACTGCCTATTCGACAAATGGGTTTTACTCTGTAATTGGTTTCTTTACTCTAGGAAGAAAAACTAAAATAATAAAAATATATAAAGATCTTCGTTCAAAGTATTATGAGCACGATAAAAGGTTCTTGGCAAAAAATATTTAAGTAACTTTCGAGAATTGCAATATTAGTATTGATGGTATTGTTTACGATTTTAATAAAGGATATCTTATTTTCTCAGAAAAAAAGAATCTCCAATTTATTTTTTCAAAAATTAGATGATGAAGTTGAATGGTAGAGAATTTTTTTCTCGAGAAAATAAGCTATCATTCATGAAAATCGTAATAGTTTTTAAAAACTTGTACGAAATAATGAGAAAAAAAGTTAAGTTGAAAACAATATTTGTTAAATAAATAATTTTATAATGTTTCAAATTTCTGCATGAAAAATAATATTGTCTCTTTTAAACGATACCGTAAAATGGAGCTAAGCGTCGCGTGTGTGAAAAACCGGCTCACTCGCATTTTTATTTTTTATAATCAATTATCTCTTTCTCTGAATAACAAATTTTAATATTAGCGATTGTTTTCTTTTTCACAAATGCTAAGCTTTATTTTAACTCGTGTTTGATGCAGTTTCGTTAGCTAGAACTAATAAAAAGTAAAAAAAAAAAAAAACGTAACATGCTGAAGTTTGTGGAAATTTATGCAATGGATGAAAAGTCCGTGTAAAAAAAACTACTTAATTTTTTAGGACAAACCATTTTTATTTTTCAACGTAGCCTTCTTTTAGGCTTATACACTTCGTCCAATGCTGCTACAGTTTGTTGATCCCTTCCGTATAGTAGGATTTGCCATTTCTTTATATTGGGGAAAAAGTAGTAATCCGAGGGAGCCAAATCTGGACCATCTGGGGCATGCTTAACGAGTTGATGAAACCCTAACTGTAGATATTTTGCGGGCCCAACTGCAGAGTGAGCTGGCGCGTTGTCATGATGGAATAGTACTTTTTTTGGGGTCAATTGTGGACGTTTTTCTTGCAGCTCGGTTTTCAAAGGGTCCAATAACGATGCATAGTATACACCTGTAATTGTTTTAACCTTTTCTAAATAGTCGATTAAGGTTATTCCTTTCGAATCGCAAAAGATAGTCGCCATAATCTTCCCGGCTAAAGAAACGGTCTTCACCTTCTTTGGCGCAGATTCCTCATTGGCAATCCATTATTTGAACTGTTCCTTGATCTTAGGCGTGTAGTGGCGTATCCATGTTTCACCCTAAGTGTCGAAACGACGCCTAAAATCCCATGGTTTCCGCTGAAACAGCTGCATAACCTCCTCGGAACACGTAACACGATTTCGTTTTTGGTTATCTGTGAGTAATTGCGGCAACGATCTTACGGATAGCTTTCTTTTGCATAAATGTCGATGCAAAACATTTATTTGCCCGTTCCTTTGAAATGCCCAAAGCACTAGCAATCTCAGGCAGCTTAACTCCAGCACATCGTGGACTTTATCAATAATTTCAGGAGTAGAGTGGCCTCCACAGGGCGTCGTGAACGTTTAGCGTCAGGGGTATATTTAATATACAGTGGTATATTAAAACAGAATTATCTCGTGAAAAGTAGCATCATAAAAGCTGGAAAACATTGTAAAGACCACGAGCACCCTCAAAAATGTGAAAATAAAATTTAAAACAACTAGTAAATCATGCAGATAATAATTTTTTAAACCTATTTGGCTTGCGCGCGCGCGTTGCCTAGATTTAAATCAATCGATTCCACATTCATTACACTTCGTGAGGGTCCCAATGCACTAATTTTAGGCATGGTATTGTTTGCGATTTCCAAAACCATTTTTTTCGCTTCACCCTATCATTTTTACGTCAGGTTAAGAATAAATCTAGTTATGTCGAGGGGTTAACAGCTCGAGTGATGGAGTGTACACATACTTCATGTGAATTCAAGTGACTTCATGTATGTTCCAATTGACATTAGGGAGATTTTGCATAGCGTTTCGTAGGATACGGTAAACACTAACTAATACGCTAAAGAACGTCGGATAGCGGAAAACCGTAACACTAAACTCGCAGAGCATGCTCAGAAACGTCATCACGTGACTTTAGCGTTTACCGTAAGCTACGGAACATTATGCAAAATCTCGCAGATAAACAGATTATTTAACGTTGCCATACGTTTTCGTGTCTTTATTTGCTTTAAAATTATTATGAAACTTATTAATAATTACTTTTTAAGTCAAGTTTTCCTTCCAAGTATTTTTTTCTTCCTTTTCTGAGTAAGCGACTTAGTACCATATTGTGGGACTAAGTCCCGATTCGCACACTAAGTGGGGGAAGTTCTTCGCGCACTTTCTTAATATGGCTGAATAATGAATATGAATTCAGTTTTTTTATTTTTTACAAGCAGTGCGCGAAGTAAATCGGATAGTTCTTCGCACAGTGCTGATAGCCAATCAAAAAACAGCATTCATATTCAGCCACAGCTCGGCCTTTGTTCAAATGTCAAGTTAGAGATTCACTCCAATTTTCAGGTTGATACCACGTCCCTGACAGCAGATGACAGTAATAAATATTGAGTAATAAATGTAAAATAAGTACGAGTGATCGAGATTAGCACTAGAAATCATCAAAGTGGCTAAAATCGTGTCTTTAAAATTATTTTACGACGATAATTGAAATCCCTGACTTATTTTTTTGTAACTACTTAGAAGATACTCGTATTTTTTCTTCTTCAAGGCGTCCCTCCCCATCCCGACGGGGCCATGCTCCGCGCTCCCACCGGGGTGTCACCCCAGGGTCCCGTCAAAGGTTCGCCCCTGAACCTCAATTCGACTAATTTTGGAAGCGAACTTCTCACGGACACAATATACTAATTTTAAATTATATTAAGTATTGTTTTATCTGAATGCATAGATTTTCATAAATAACTATCGTAAATTATAACATTTTTTAATTACACAAGAAGTCCAATATAAGACCGATCGATTCAGTTCTTCCTAGAACTGTTGGCCCACGCAGTTTCTCAGCGCACAAACAGTGTCAACAAAGCGTCGCCACCATTGGCGGATCGATAAAAGCGGGCAGTAAGCGGGAGCGACAAAAGCGGGAGAAAAATCCAACAGAAATGGTTCATACGGCCCCGACTGTTTCGTTTCTAACGACTTATTTAGTGCCACGGTCAGTGCGAGGCAACCCCCGAAACTGTCCTTATATTGGACTTCGTGTGTATCAGTTTATTAATATGTGACCGTCCGCGAAGAAAGGGACCTAATGCGGAAAAAATCGATTATTAGCTTTTTACACCTATCGATAGTGTTTTACTTGCTCTTTTATGATAAAAAATATAATTTTTATATTTAGAAAATTCGAATTGTTATTCAACTGCAAAGTGAGGGCCTCTTATGGAGTTCCTGTGTTGGACCGCCTCTTTAATCGCTCCTCCTGTAAAATGAAGCTACCGCGCGTTAGGTCCCTTTCTTCGCGGGCGGTCACATATGTTAACCGTATCCGTATGCACTTAAATAATAAAGTAACCAAACTACTTGTTATTAAAGTAATATATTAACATTAATTATTACTCTTTCTGATTGTACAATAAAACTGAAACTAGCGAATCAGAATCAAGAATATTGATTTTTTCTTAAATTTATATATTTGATAGCTCATGTCTCCTAAGCAAGAAAAAAGTTGATATCTTTACTATTTTACTCGAAATCTATACGCAAAATTTGTTATCATCATTGAATTGCATATAATGCCAATTTTTCAGTTTTCTTACAATTAATTAAAATAAATATTGGTTTCAGGTTTGGATCCAGTACCAAGCACAAGTTTTGGTGACGATCTTATGCCAAGCCCAAGCTCTGATGCAGATCCGATACCACGGACAAGATTAAGTACTGATCCGGCATCAATAAAAAATTTCGCGATGGTTCCATCTATCAATGTCAATTCGATAAAGCCAGATCCGGACAACGATGAAATTCAAATTATAGGAGTATGTTCCCTTGCTGAGAAAAATTGCTCAGAAGTGACAGACGAAAACTGGTCCGAAACTCACTGTAATGGAGGTTCAAACAGAAATGCGCCAAAAACCCAAATTGCGAAAGTGTTAAACAAATCGGATGAAAAAAGTACAGAGGCTGTCAGCAAATCTAATGAAAGTCAGAAAGAAATGAAAGAAACACCTGAAAGTCGAGTTAAACCTTGTAAAATTATGATTACAAGTATACAATCCATCCTGCCGAACAGTTCGTTAGACAGAAGTCTACAAAATATTAGAGGGAATAATTTGATCAACAAAAATCGTTTACAAAACAAAGAGACTGAAACAAATAGTCGCAGATCTTCTGATCCAAAAGACTCTCTGAGTGCCAATTCTAGAAAGGAATCTGAATCTAACCACTCAGATCCAAAACTTGATCATTCAATTCAACCAATTGTTCAGTCTGAACCAAAAATGAACAACTTGTGTGAGCCAGGACCAGCAATAGAACAATCAAATAAGGAAAACATGCAGTATGGACAACTACCGAATGGTCATATTTCTGCCATAAATAATGTAAGAATCAAAGAAGAACCTTTGAATAAGGGTACCGGTAGTATTAATGTCTCCAAATGTGATAAAGTCGTGGCCAAAGAATCTTTTAGTAAAGTTCGAAGATCGAAGAAAACGAAGGAGCCTACGGAAACGAACTATGAGTCCGATGAGGACTTGTTCGTCGTAGCTGAAGTCAAAAACAGTGAGAGTTCCAATTACACGGAGAATCCGACTGAACCAGCTTCTACCTCATCTTCCTTAAACCTAAAGTCTATTAAAGAAGAACCTAAGACTGAATCATTAAATCATCTCGAAGAACATAAGACTTCCACATCTTTTCCAATAAAGTTAAAGCCGGTAAAAGAAGAGCCGAAGTTCAATTATTCAGAGGTCGACATCGTCTGCTTGAGCTCGGACGATGAAGATGCGGACTGCTTTCCTTGTTCCCAACTCTTTGATTCTGTAGAGAAAGAACAGATTGTTAAAGAAGAACCAACCGATGAAGGTGAAAATGAAGTACCAGAGACTCGCGAAGAAGATGACGTGATTCTGCTTTCAGACAGCGATGATGATCATGAGAGCACGTGGTTTCATAGACTTTTCAACAGCCAGGTTTATAAACCTAGTCAAGATTTCTGTGTGAAAACTGAACCCGGGGAAGCCGAAGAAGCAAATGGGGCTGATGAATTCGGTATCGATGCACTTTTTGGGATACAGGGAGAAGATGGAGTGGATCACTCTGAGCTTGACACTTTGTGGAAGGATCAACTTCCTGAGACCGAAGTACGTTTCTCTTTTCTAACGCTTCTTTATTGCTTCGTGTTTTTATGTGTGATTCAAATATTAATTTGTGTGCATTCTTTCAAAAAGTGTTTTAGTGTAAGCTGATTAGTAGTGCGCAGAATGACTTCTGATCGGGTTCGCGTTTTCTTCAAATTTTGCACTAACTAGGGCATGCGCCCTATTTAAAGTATTTTTTATAAATAAAGACTGAGTTATTGAGTAAGAAAAGCCGGTCTAATTTCTCGAATTATCATAAAAAGTTCAAGCACCAGTAAACATTTTTACATTTTCTTTATTTCGTTTTAAAGATGAGTTTTCATGGCTCATGTTTCGTGGCTCAAATTTTGTAATATTTTGTCTAAAATTTTCCAGGACTTTAAGCTTAGTCATGGATATTAGCAAAAGCTTTGATTAGCAATTTAATTTTGATTGCCCGCGAAAATTTTTTGTAAACAGGGAAATAGTTGGAAATTTTTGGCTTGCATTTTAGCGGCTACCCTGATAATACAAGTATTATCGAAATTTCAACTATTTGGAACTTTTCAAAAATTGTATTACTGATTTCTATTTTTCAAAATATTTGTGAAAATTTGATAGTCCTTCCAAGCCTTCATAGAATTTAA
This sequence comes from Andricus coriarius, assembly GCA_932066315.1. NCBI lineage: Eukaryota > Metazoa > Arthropoda > Insecta > Hymenoptera > Cynipidae > Andricus > Andricus coriarius. The sequence goes on along the minus strand of CAKNWT010327750.1, from coordinate 5,275 downwards.
AACTAAAACCCTCTTGAAAAAGGCTAGTTTGAAATTCAATTATAATTTTCAAAATATGTATTCCAACCCTTTGATTTTGGAAAAAGTCTAACATACATATTAATTTTAGCAACAGGATGACGATGTGTGGAACGAAAACATTCAATCCCAAGAGACTGCTGCCGAAGAAGCGAGATTATTCGAGAAACTTTCTTCATCAAAAGTCGCAGCTGAAACGGAAAAGAAGATTCCCAAATCAATTGTTGACAAACCACATAAATCTGCAAAAATTAGTCGCACTGAATCAGAACTAGAAACAATTAAGCCGCAAAAGAAGATAAGAAAAATTGATGCTGTTTACACTGAGAAAAAAGAGGATACTTACTTGGAAGACATATCCTCTGAAGAGGACATCTTGCCAAGCGAATCGAGTGCCATACAATCAGAGAAGCTTCAGCAGAGTATCAAAAATTTTAAAGACTCCTGCGCAAGGCGAGAAAGTTCAAATGCTGCACGTAGAAAAAAAGACTTCCCAGAAAACAAAAAAGACTTAGAAAGTTCACGAAAATCTAGGAAACTCTTTGAAAACGAGAAGGAGCGTCGAAGAGACTCAAAAGATGTGCGAGAAAGGCCAAGACAATTAGAGGACGACAGAGAAAGTCGAGTAACTGATGGAAATAAAGAAACATTAAAGATATCTGAGAAAATCGATGGAGAAAAGCGAAGAGGTGCTGATGAAAATCGAGATACACGAAGAGTTCATGGAGAGGTTAAAGAACGACAAAGAAGTTCTTTTGATCGAGAAAGGAGAAAGGATTCTGTCGACAATCGACAAGGGCGAAGACGTTCCGATGAGACTAGAGAGAAGAAAAAGGACGAAGCCAATCGAGACAAGAAAAAGGAAGAAACCATTAGAGAGAGAAAAAAAGATAATGAAAAAAGTCGTGGGAAGAAAACCGATCACGAGGTTGGTAGAGAGAAAAATAAGGAAAACGAAGAAAAGCGAGCGAGAAGAAAACAGGATGAGGAGAACCAGAAAAGAAAGGAGCTCGAATTGAAACAAAAAAGGAAGGAGGATGAAGTGAATCAAGAAAGGAAAAAAGTCTGCCAAGGTGATCAGAAGAAATCTTCTGAATTTGAAAGGAAGAACATTTCTGAGGACAAAACTTTTGAGAACGGTTCGCACAGGACGAAAATCGACAGCGATGACTTACAAAGGAGAAGAAGTACCGACGAAACAAGCAAAAGATTATTTGATTACGTTCCATCCAAGCATAAGAACATTGCAGATGAGGTACAGAAACTTGATAAAATCTTCGGGAATGTTACTCGACCAAAATCATTAGGTTTAGGAAAAAATAGGGAAGAAGCTTCACTGAAGAGGAAGGAACCCGATCTTTCGATACCCACCAGTGAAGCCGGTTTAAAGAAACAAAAATGTTTTGACATGGAATTGCAACACATCGAAGCAGAAGCAACAGCTTTAGCAATACAAAACAAAATTCCGCAAAGAAAAAGACCACCAGTTATAGCTCCCCATCACATGCCGAGTGGTAGGAGGCGAGGCCAAATAAACTCATCTTCTTCAAAAAACAACGATTACCCGGAAGCTGATACTTCGAAGGGAGATGTCCAGAATGAAGCTCAAAAGGTCGTACCGAAAAATTCTCTTTCACCAGACAGAATTTCCGCAAAAAATCGCAGATCAAGAAATAAGCGACATCAACCGGCACCTTCTTCACGGGAAGAAAGAGAGCGAAAGGCTATGGAGAGAAAAGAGAAATTAAAACAAGTTGAATTGGACAAGAAGTCAAATCTCGAAGAGGCTCCTCTTCCGGTTCGTCCTAGAGCGGCCGCAATAGCTAAAGTAACTACAAAAACTCGTCAGGACCTGCTTATCGAACAACAGGTGCAGCCGATTGCTCATTGTTCGAAATCGAATCCTGAAGTGGAAAACCTGAGGGTTTCTTCCAATAAGATAGAAGAAATTTGTCAGAAAAAAGATGAATCTCATCACCAGCTGGAGAGAAGTCCTAATATGGAAAAAGAAGCAAAAGAGAACAAAGAGAATCTTCACGATTTACCTTCTGCAGATTTTGAACAACTTCCTCCAGGAGAATTGATTGAATTTGATCAAGAGATTATTAAAAAATATGACGATTTAAAACTCACGGATGCTACGAATAACATAAATGTTAAATATAATGCTGTTGGTACGAATATTCTTAATGGTAATCAATTAACTTTGAGAAGAAGTTGCTTGGCTCCGATTTCGATTAATGGTACTAAAAAGAAAAATCAAAGAAAAGTACGTTTTAATGATGATTTGAATACTACTCGTATGTATGAAATCGAAGCTAAACATTCTCTAAATAGAGTTGTTGGAAAAGACGCCCCAATCAATCGAAACAAGCCTCCATGTCAATATAAGCTGGACGAATATTTGTCACGCATTTTCGACTGGAACCCAGCGTGGCTTGAGGTAAACGATAAAGCATACACATATATATGCCGGGATATCCTTCAAGGTGGAAATTTGGGATATCCTCAGGATATCCGGGATGTCTGATAGACGTTTCTGGGATATCCAAATGTCCCCAGCAGGATACTACAATTTTTATATATCCTGCTTGCGACATATGAATATCCCAGAAACGTCCCATAGGCATCCCGGATATCCTGGGGATATCTCATTTTCCGCCTTGTAGGATATCCGACGAGTTATCCCTGGAATATCCAACGGGTCATCCCTGGGAGATAAATGGGATCGAATGGGATATCCCGGTATATCCTATTGATGTGAGGGTTAATAGATTCCGAACGAATTACAGGAACAAAAGAATCTATCGCACGAGCCACCTGTATACAAGAGAGACATGTTGCGTATTATGAAGAATCGTTACAATTCTTTTGAGGAATATTGTAACTACCTGCGGCCGCTTCTTCTCTTGGAAATTTGGAATACTCTTACTAAAGAAAGCGAGTGTGATGAGAAAAAGTATAAGTATGTTTTGCATCATTTAAAAAAATGTTACATTACAATTCTCTTTCGTTTCAGAATCCATGCAAAAATTTCCGAGTGTTGATGCAAATGACTGCGGCGTGGTGATTTGCATCCGTGTGAAGCTTAAATCTTCCATCTACAGCTATGCAAATGACCTTGCGTGATTCGGCAATAATGATTTCAATATCCATGTGTGACGTACGCGTATGTGCACGACTTCGCATCCGCGCATGTCCTAAATTACCATGCGTCATAATGCTAATGTTCGCGCATAACGTTGGATATGCCCGTGTGTGATTTAGCGTGCGCCGGTGAGTTATGATGCAAATTTCCGTACGTCACTTTTTAAATTCCCCAAGTTTCTACTGATTCTTTTTAATATAGAGAGATGGCGGCAGCGTCCAGTGACCCCAACTTTGAATTGTAGATATACTGCGTTTGCGCTAGTTATGCGTAAGAAGAACACGGCGCGTCTTATTATTGCCGTGGTAACGGGTTGTCGCGTTGTGTTCCGCTTAAGCGTCCTAGCGCAAGCGCAGCACGTTAACATTCCAAAGTTGAGATCACTGGCAGCGTTGATTGGCATGAAGAAATATATTTTTTGCGTGAAAAAATTATTAATTACATCTATGAAAGGAACATTTTTTTATACGTGCGAAATAAATGCTACTTTGCACGTCTGTTTAGCAACCGCAAAATCCTAATTCCTCACGAAGTCATTTTTGCAGTGTGTTGAAATACTAATTTCAGATGTCTGATTATTTTTTCACGCAAAAAAAAATATTTCTCCACGCCAATCGACGCTGCCAGTGATCCCAACTTTGGCATGTAGACGTACTGCGCTTGCGCTAGGACGCTTAAGAGGAACACGACTCGACAACCCGTTACCATGGGAATAATAAGCCGCGCCGTGTTCCTCTTATGCATAGCTAGCGCAAGCGCAGTACCTCTACATGACAAAGTTGGGGGCCACTGGGCGCTGCCGCCATCTCTTGGTATTAACCCTCGAAAGGGCAAGCGGGTCTCACAGACCCGGCGAATCATGATTTTCGTGTTACAAAGAGTTGTGTATGAAGTAAGGGCTTGTGCATGGAAATTTCTTTTGGTGAAGTCTAAATACCTAAAAAAATTAGGTTATTGTGAAAATTCCGTCTGTGGAATGCTCCACGGAAACTTACATATTTTTTACGTACACAAAAGGGCAAGCCGGGCTTCGCAGGCCCCCTGTTCATTGCAACATCAACTATGAATACCGTGATGAAAAGAGTATTCATATTTATCATGTTTGCATACAAAAAAACAGTTTTGAGGAATAGATTTAAGTTTTTACATATATTTTTTAATGTTTTGAAAGATTAATCTTATTTTTTGGTTAAAATACATCTACGAGGGTGGATAAAATATAAACGATACTTTGTATGAAAAGTTTTATTGGTAATGGAGCACTATATTATTTTTCCACATAATCTTCCCTTTTGGAAACATATTTTGGCCACCTGATTTGAAGTTTCTTGATGCCCTCTTTGCAAGAAGAAGACAGGCATATTATGAGCCAACTGCGCTCTGAAACATATACCCCTGCATGGTCCACAAAACGCTGCCCTCCCAACGCTTTTTTTCATCGTTCCAAACATGTTGTAGTCACATGGACATAAGTCTGGACTGTAGGCAGGATGTTCCAGTGTAGTTCAGGAAATTTCATTCAATTTTTGACGCTATATTCGATGTATGTGATTTCAAGTTCAGCAGCAATTTCAGCGATGGTTGTACGATGATCGTCCTCCACAAGGTCGCGAACTGCGGAAATGTTTCTATGGGTCACACTCGTCTTGGGATGGCGGTCGTGTCTCTCGTTTTCAATCTTATCTCGCCCCTCAGAGAAAGTTTTATACTAGAAGCACACGCGGACCTTTAAGAGTTTGGATTTCCCGTACTATTTACACAATCTTCGAAGAATTTCAGCTAGATGGATCCGCTCCTTCCTCAGGAATTTTATTACAATCCGTTACGCAACGGACGGATGGACTGCATTCTCAATCATCTTCTTGCAGGCCTCAGTGCTAATGCGATACAGATTTCGGGCTAATGGTGACACTCTTGCCCCCCCCCCCATATCACCTCCAAGAAAGTCACACTGTCGTACATCATCTTCTCTGGTCCACCGAGAAAAAGTCTCGTTAATATTTGATCCACCCTCGTACTGCTCGCGTGTGTCATAATTTTTCTCGCGTGAACGCTTTTAAATTTTTTTCCACATCCACCAATGACTTCAAACAGAAATATCATTGTATT
>CAKNWT010327743.1:0-11814 GCA_932066315.1 Andricus coriarius | reverse complement strand
ATATATATATATATATATATATATATATATATATATGTATGTATAACATAAGACGATCAATCACATTGTCATTGGACTCTGAATTGCATGCACTTCTAAAACATAAGACGATCAATCACATTCTGATTGTAGTTGAAAATTCATCACTTTGTATGAAAATGTAACTATTACTATTAAAGATTCATCACTTAAGATGAAAAATCATGAGTTTGGTTTGTGATTAATTTTTGTACAACTGTAATTTTTTTTTTGAAACATGTACTTTTTTTAAATGTACAAAATTTGACAAAAAATACAGTCAAATACAAAGAGATGTTTTTTTTGTATTTTCTTGTAGAAAAGTGAAAAGATTAACAATAAAGTACAAGTTTCTACAATTAAAAAATGTATATACCTTTTTATTAATATTTTTTTTTACTTCGTTGTAAAAATCTACACGGTATTACAGAAAACTATAGAATTTGACATTTTTCTAATTTGGGTGTTTGACGTCAATTAAACACTTTTATGTTTACGTAAATTATTGTGGAAAATTACAAATCTTTACAAAAAAAATACGAGATTTCACAAATTTGAGATAATGAGAAATTTCGAAATTAGATTTCGAGTTAGTGATTAGTGATTATTTAAATAATAGATAAACTAAAGTATTCGTTTTGGTTAGTTTAAAAATACTAATTTACAAAAAATACAAAATTACAAAATAATACAAACAGATTTTAAAATACAATGAAAAATCAGAGAAATCAAATTTTGTATTTGAAATGGTAATTCTTCGAGCTGGAAAAGGGAAGGGTAAAGTTCTGTCGCACCCTATCCCTTTCACAGCCTTATGATTGTTTTTACAAAAGTTGTCAGAATTATTTTATTTGAAAATTTATGATCAAAATGTAATTTCTATTCATGCATCCACTTTGAATTATGTGGATAAAAAAAATTTCTGTCTAAAACAAAATTTTTCAATATTATAAATGAGCATAATTTCCTTACTCTTTGATGAAGTGTAGTAATATTGTAGGTCAATCGATTTGCCTCGAATCAAGCAATTTTTACCGTTCTGGCATCAACTTTAAATTATGTTAGTAAACAAAGTTTTACTACAAGAAACCGTAGAAAATTCATAAACAAGTTACCATGTGATTGATCGTCTAATGTTTTAGAACTGCAAGAAATTCAGAAACAAATGACAATGTGATTAATCGGCTTATGTTTCAGAACTACATGAAATTCAAAAACGAATGAAGTGTGAGTGATCGTCTTATGTTTTAGATTCGCATGAAATTCAGATTCGAATGAAGATGTGATTGCTCGTCTTATGTTTTAGAACTGCATGAAATTCAGAATTGAATGACAATATGATTGATCGTCATATATATTTTAGAACTGCATGAAATTCATAAACAAATAATAATGTGTGTAATCGTTTTTCATTTAGAACTGCATAAAATTTGGAAACAAATGACTGTGTGATTGATCGTCTTATGGTTTACATCTGCATGAAATTCAGAAATAAGTGAAATGTGAGCGATTTTCATACGTTTTACCACTGTCTGAAATTCATATACTATGTGATTGATCGTCTTATGTTTTACATGAAATTCAGAAACAAATCACAATGTGATTGATCGCCTCATGTTTTCGAATTATTTGAAATTCATAAACAAGTAACCATGTGATTGTTCGTCTTATGTTTTAGAACTGCATGAACTTCAGAAACAAATAACAATGTGATTAATCGACTTATGTTTCAGAACTACATAAAATTCAGAAACGAAAGAAGTGTGAGTAATCGTCTTATATTTTAGAACTGCATGAAATTCAGAACCAAACGAAAATGTGATTGATCGTCTTATTTTTAGAACTGCATTAAATTCAGAAACAAATATAATGTGTGTGATTGTTTTATGTTTTAGAACTGCATGAAATTCAGAAATATATGACAGTCTGATTGATCGCCTCATGTTTTAGAATTGTATGAAATTCATAAACAAGTAACGATGTGATTGATCGTCTTATGTTTTAGAACTGCATGAAATTCAGAGACAAATGACAATATGACTGATCGTCTTATGTTTCAGAACTGCATGAAATTTAGAAATGAAAGAAGTGTGATTGATCGTCTCATGTTTTACAATTATATGAAATTCAGAATCGAATGCAAATGTCATTGATCGTCTTATGTTTTAGAACTGCATGAAATTCAGAATTGCATGACAATATAATTGATCGTCATATATTTTAGAACTGCATGAAATTCGGAAAAAAATGGCAATGTGATTGATCACCTTATGTTTCACAACTGTATGAAATTCAGAAACTAATGAAGTGTGAGTGATCGTCTTATGTTTTAGAATCGCATAAAATTCAGAATCGAATGACAAAGTGATTGATCGTCTTATGTTTTAGAACTGCATGACATTCAGAATTGAATGACAATCTGTTTGATCGTCATATATTTCAGAACTGCATGAAATTCAGAAACAAATAATAATGTATGTGATCGTTTTTCATTTAGAACTGCCTGAAATTCGGAACCAAACGAAAACGTCATTGATCGTCTTATGGTTTATAAGTGCAAGGAATTCAGAAATAAATGAAATGTGAGTGATTGTCTCACGTTTTAGAACTGTGTGAAGTTCATAAACAAGTAACGATGTGATTGATCATCTTATGTTTTAAAACTGCCTGAAATTCAGAAATAAATGACAATGTAATTGATCGCATCATGTTTTCGAATTTGATGAAATTCATAAACAAGTAACTATGGGATTGATCGTCTTATGTTTTAGAACTGCATGAAATTCAGAAACACATAACAATGTGTTTAATCGACTTATGTTTCAGAACTACATGAAATTCAGAACCAAACAGAAATGTGATTGATCGCCTCATGTTTAGGAATTGTATGAAATTCATAAACAAGTAACGATGTGATTGATCGTCTTATGTTTTAGAACTGCGTGAAATGCAGAGACATATGGCAATATGATTGATCGTCTTATGTTTCAGAACTGCATGAAATTTAGAAATGAATGAAGTGTGATTGATCGTCTTACGTTTTAGAACTACATGAAATGGAGAAAGAAATGACAATGTGATTAATCGGCTTATGTTTCGGAACTACATGAAACTCACAAACGAATGACAATCTGGTTGATCGTCGTATATTTTAGAACTGCATACAATTCAGAAACAAATAATAATGTGTGTGATCGTTTTATATTTTAGAACTGCATGAAATTCGGAAAAAAATGACAATACGATTGATCACCTTATGTTTCACAACTGTATGAAATTCAGAAATGAGTAAAATGTGAGCGATTGTCTTCCATTTTTAGTACTGTCTGAAATTCATAAACGATGTGATTGATCGTCTTATGTTTTGTATGAAAAATCAAAAATAAATGACAATGTAATTGATCGCCTCATGTTTTCGAATTTGATGAAATTCATAAACAAGTAACCATGGGATTGATCGTCTTATGTTTTAGAGCTGCATGAAATGCAGAAAGAAATGACAATGTAATTAATCGGCTTATGTTTCAGAACTACATGAAATTCAGAACCAAACAGAAATGTGATCGATCGCCTCATGTTTAGGAATTGTATGAAATTCATAGGGAAGTAACAATTTGATTGATCGTCTTATGTTTTAGAACTGCATGAAATTCAGAAGAAAATGACAATGTGATTAATCGTCTTATGTTTCATAACTGCATGAAATTCAGAATCAAATGACAATGTAATTGATCGTTTTATGTTTTAGAACTGCATGAAATTTAGGAACAAATAACAACATACAATATTTTTTATTGAGGATTAATATTTTTTAGTTAACAATTTTACTATTTTTTTCATTAATTTAATTATTTTGATGAAAATGTAACAATTTTGTTAAAAAGTCATCATTTTTGGTTGAAAATTCAACTATTTGGTGAAAAGATTTTTTTCAGTTGAATTTTTTCGGTAGAACTATCAACTATTACATTTTTTCTTGATAATTAATTTTTTTTTGAAAATTTTATTGTTCTATTTTTAGTTGAAGAGTTCTCGTTTTTAGTTGAAAATTTAACTACTTGGTGAAATTTTTCAACTACTTTGTTGAAAATGCATTTTTTTGGTTGAAGATTCATTATTTTATTTGAAAATTCATTTCCTTTCTTCAAATTAACCTACTGTGTCCAAATTTCCTTCTTTTTTTTGGTTAAAAATTAATCGCTTTGGTTGAGAATGTAGCTATTCCATTTTTTATTGCAAATTGATCATCTTTATTTAAAAAATCAACCACATGATTTAAACTGGAACTACTTTGTTTAAAATTTATTTTCTTTCTTGAAGATTCATTATCCTGAAAAAAATTTCTCTAACAATTCCAAGTTTTTTCCAGGTACTTATAGATTTTTCCAGGTATAATTTTTCTTAACAAATTCGTATTTTTGGCATAAAATTTCAACAGTATGGTAGAAAATCAAACCATTTGATTGAAAATGAACATTTTGATTGAAAATCTACTCTTCTGTTAAAAAATCGTCTTTTTGGTTTAAAGATTCATCTCTTCTTGCAGAAAGTTAAATCTTTTTTGGTTGAAAAAGCAACTGCTTGGTAAAATATAAGCTGTTTCGGTGAAGAATTCTGTTTTGTTGCAAAATTATATATTTGATTAAAAATTAAATTTTTGTTGAAAATTCCTCTTTTTAGCTCGAAAATTCTATAATTTGATAGATAATTCGACTGTTAGGTTGCAAATTAACTTGTTTCTTAAAAATAAATTTTTTTGGTGGAAATCTCGTCTTTTTGGATTGAAAATTAAAAAATTCAGTTGAAACACAACTTTTCTGAAGAAAATCAAATTTTTTTGGTTGACGATTCAATTAATTTGCAGGAAGTTAACTTTTTGTTGAAAAATCATATTTTTGGATTCAAAATTCAATTTTTTCGTAGAAAATTCATCTTTTTGGATTAAAAGTTTAAGAGCTTGGTAAAAAATAATTCTTTTTGGTTGAAAATTTAACTGTTTAGTTGAATAGTAACAATTTTCTTGAAAATTGATATTTTTTTAATTCAAAATTCAACTATTTGGTTTAAAAGTCATGTTTTTTGATGAAATTAATTTTTTTCAATTTTTTAGAAAATTTGTCTTTTTTTATAGAAAATTACTCTTTTATTGAAAATTTACCTACTTAGTTGAAAATTCGTAATTTAGCTCGATCGAACAATTTTCTTGACTTAACCAAAAATTGCCTGACATATCCAGGTTTTTCCATGTATATAAAAAATTCTTAAAAATTCCAGGATTTCCAGGTTTTCCAGGCGAGTGAGGGAAGGGGATGTGGAAGAAGTAAGAGGAAATAATGGGAGGGAAAATGATGAGAGGGGAAATTTCCCCTAAGGGGAAGATTAGGGGAAGGGAAGTAGGTAAAGTGAGAAGAAATGAGGAGGAGGGGAAGTAGAGAATTGATGCGAAATGAGGTGTGGAAGTAGGGGAAGTGATAGGTAAATAATGGGAGAAGAAGTATGGTGAGTCAGGGGAAACGATGAGAGGAGAAGGAGAAGAGGCAAGCGAAAATTAGGGGAAGGGAAGTAGGAAAAGTGAGAAGAAATAAAGAGGAGGGGAAGTATAAGAAGTGATTCGAAATTAGGTGTGCAAGTAGTGTTAGTCAGGGGGAATGATCAGATGAGAAGTAGAAGAAGTAAGGAAAAATTAGGGGAAGGGAAGTAGGTAAAGTGAGAAGAAATTATGAGGAGGGGAAGTATAAGAAGTGATTCGAAATTAGGTGTGGAAGTAGGGAAAGTGATAGGGAAATAATGGAAGGGGAAGTGATTTCCCCTAATTTGTATCATCTTTGCTTTTCAATGCAGAAATATGAAGATTCTTGGTCCTGAATTCGATGAAAGTGCTTGATCGTCCTTGTTCGAACTTTGACGAGCACGCATCGCATCGTCAAGAGAAATTAACTTTTGTCCGCACCCTCGAAATTACTCGGTCACGCGTAACAGTTTCATCGCCCTTTTCGTCAACCCCTCGATTTTACTCATTTCCTAATATAAACGTACTTTCGCAGTTTGGCAAGCCGTTCATCCGATAGACCTATACCGACAACCACTTAAAGTTAATTTGCGTGCAATCACCCATATTCAAAACTTTAACCATTAAAATTCAAAAGGGGAAATTGTTTCGAGATTATGCCTCCAATTATTATCCTCTGTACATGCATCACAGCGTGAAAAGAACTTACTTCACCATCGCTTCCCCTCCCTTCCCCAACTTCTTTCTTATCCACTTTCCCCTAATTCCCCTTTCCTGACTTCTCCTAGTTTTCCACCCATCACCTGCTTCCACCTCATTCTCTTTTTATCACTTCTAGTTCCCCTCCCCTCATTTCCCTATCACTTCCCCTCTTCCACACCCCTCATTTTCCATCACTTCCCACACTTCACCGACTTTCCCTTCCCTGATTTGTCCTCACTTCTCCTTTTTTTCCTCTCATCGTTTTCCTTCACTTACCGCTGCTACTTCTCACATCATCTCCAATAACTTCCCCACTCATCATTTATCTTTCCTTCCCCTGCTCCCTGACTTCTCATCCCCTCACCCCCTTCCATTATTAATCCCACATTCCGCCTACCCACATTTCGCATGACTTCTTATACTTCCCCTCCCCCTCATTTCTTCTCAGTTCACTTACTTCCCTTCCCCTAATTTTCTGTTACTTTTTCTGCTTCTCGTCTCATCGTTTCCCCTGAATCACCCTATTTTCCCTTTCATCATTGCCTCTCACTTCTCGTACTTGTCCTCCCCTCACTTCCCCTTATTCCCCTCCCATCATCACCAATAACTTCCCCACTCCTCATTTATCCTTCACCCACTTTTCCTCCCTTCATTTTCCATCACTTCTCCTACTTCCACTTCCTCATTTCTTTTCACTTCACCTACTTCCCTTCAACTAATTTTTCCTCGCTTCTTCTACTTCTCTCATCATTCCTCCTGGCTCACCCTACTTCCCCTCTCAACATTTCCCCTCCCATTATTCTCTCTCACTTCTACTTCTCCTCCCCTCACTTCCTCTGCTTCCCCTCCCATAATCTCCACTAACTTCTCCTACTTGCCCACTTCTCATTTATCCTTAGTTTCCCTACTCCCCCAAAATCCCATCTCATCATTCCCCCTCCCATCATTTCCCCTCACTGACCCTACTTCAACTCCAGTAATTTCTCCTCACTTCACCCAATTTCCTTCCCTTCACTTCCCATCACTTCCCCTCCTATTATTTCTCTATCACTTCCCCTACTTCCACACCTCATTTCGCATCAGTTCTTATACTTCCCCTCCTCATTTTTTCTTACTTTACCTACTTCGCTTGCTCTAATTTTCCCTTACTTCTTCTACTTCTCCTCTGATCGTTTCCCCTGACTCACTCTACTTCCCCTCTTATCATTTTCACTCCCATCATTTCCTCTCACTTCTGCTACATCTCCTCTCTTACTTCCCCTGATTCCCCTCTATTCATTTCCTATTACTTACCCTCCTCTTATTTCCCTATCACTTCCTCTACATCCACTCCCTCATTTCGCATCACTTCTTATGCTTCCCCTCCCCTCATTTCTTCTCACTTCACCCACTTTCCCTCCTTTCACCCCTCTTCTTATTACCCTATCACTTCCCCTACTTCCACTCCCTCATTTTGCATCACTGATTATACTTCCGCTCCCTCTTTATTTCTTCTCACTTCGCAGAATTCCCTTCCCCTAATTTTCCCTCACTTTTTCTACTTCTCCCCTCACCCTTTCCCTTGACTCACCCTACTTTCCCTCTCATCATTTCCCCTCCCATAATTTCCTCTCACCTCTTCTTGAAAAAAATTACGACGGACGGATTACAGTTGCATCTGTAAACAAAAATGATGAATTTAAAAAAAAAAGAATTTGTAACTGAAAAAATGATTTTTTAACAGAGAAGAATAATCTTCTAGCAAAAAAACACTAATTATCAATAAAGTGTATTATTTTTCAACAAAATAGTTGAAAGTTTAACTAAAAAATATAAATGAATGAAGGGGAAGTAGGGGAATCGATAGGTAATCAGGCAAGTAAAGTAAGGGAAATTAAGGAGCTGAAGTAGGAGAAGTAACTGTAAATGAGGGAAAGTAGGGGAAATAATTAGAAATCAGGGTCAGTAGTGGAGGGGAGGCAAGGGCTGGTGAAGATGAATAGAGAAGAAAGATGTTAGAGAAGGGAGGACGAAGGGTGAAATGAATGTAGGGGAAATAGGGGAATGTAGGGAGAGTAGGGAAAGGCAAGTATGGAATGGGGATGATTATAAAACATTTCAATTGAATAATATAGAAAAATATTTGCCCAATACTTTTTCTGAGTTAATATATCGACACGATAACAGTAATTGAGCAAAATCAGTGCGGTATTTTCCAAAGTAAGCGCGAGAGAATTGGCCCATATTTCCTGGATTCTGTCGCGACGGGAACCAATAAATACGGACTTTGCGAGTGGGAAACCTGCCACCCCCATTCCACTTTGTCGTATCTCCAACGGCTTAATGGCAACGGTAACTACCGTATTATTTAACGGCGATTTATACATTGCAGTCAGCCGATTAAAACTCCTCTCACTTCCCCTACACCCAATTATCCCTCCTCAACTTCTACTAAATCGCCTCCCCTCATTCCCCCCTCTTCTGCTTCCCCTACCCTCATTTTACAAACTAAAACCAGTTCTCCTCCCCTCATTTTACTCACTTTCCCTCTCCTTATTTTCCCTACTCCCCCTTCCCATTATTTCCCTTCCATAATTTCTCCTTAGTTCCCTTACTTCCTTTACTGCCCCTCCGCTCACTTCCCATCACAGCCTGACCCATAATTTCCCATCACTACCCAACTCATCATTTCCCTTCACTTCCCCTACTTCTTCTCTCATCATTTTCTTCCACTTTCCCTACTCCTTCTTCCATCATTTCTCCTCACTTCACCTTCTACCCCTCACCTCATTACCATTGCTTTCCATACATCCTCTCCCGTCATTTTCCAGAGCCCCCTAGTCATTTCCCTCACTTCTCCTCCTTCCTCTACCTTCATTTAAAATCACTTTCCTTGTATCCTCTCCCCTTGTATTCCACCACTTCCCCTCTCATCACTTCTGATCACTTTCCTTACTTCACCTCCTCTCGTTTTCCTTTACTTCCCCTCCCTCCTCTACCCTCATTTAAAATCGTTTTCCCTTTTTCTCCTCCCCTTGTATTCCATCACTTCCCTTCCTTCTCCTCTCATCATTTCTGATCACCTCTCCTACTTCATCTTTCCTCATTTTCCCTCACTCTCCTCCCTTAATTTAACATCAGTTCCCCTACTTTCCAACTCCTTATTTCCCCTAGCTACCTCACTCATCATTTCCCCTCACTTTTTCTACTTCCTCCATCATTTTCCTGCACTTTCCCTACTTCTTCCCCCATAACTTCTCTTCACTTCACCCACTATCCATCCCATCATTCACCCTCACCTTACCTTCTACCGCTCACCTAATTTCATATAACTTTCTCTAAATTTCCGTCCCCTTGTTTCCTAGAGTCGCCTTTATTTCCCCCACTTCTCCTACTTCTCCTCCCCTCATTTAAACTCACTTTCACTCATTCTACATCTCCTGCCCTTATTTTACACAATTCCCCTCCTCCCATTTCCCTCATTTCTCATCCCCATTTCCCCTAAATTTCCCTACTTCTTCTACCATAATTTTTCTTCACTTCATCCCTCACCCCTCTTATCACTTTCTCTACTTTATTTGCCCTTATTTCCCAGAACCCCCTGATTTCCCCTACTTTTTCCTTTTCCCCTCCCCTCATTTAAACTCACTTCATCTATTTCCTCTACCCTTATTTCTTATTACTTCCCCTTCTTGCTCTGCCATCATTTATCATCACTACCCCGAGTTCCCCTTTTCTATATTTCCCTCAAAACCCTCTTATAATTTCCTCTCACTTCACCTTCTACCCCACCCCTCATTTCCCTCACTTCACCATTTATGCCAAGACTCATTTCCCCTTACTTCCCTTACTACCACTTTCGCTTTTTTCCCTCACTTATCCTACTTTCCTTGCCCTCATTTCACCTGATTTCCCTTCCCTCATTTCCTCTACTCCTTATTCACATGTCACCACACTTTCTTTAATTCTCATCCCATAATTTCCCCTTACTTCCCCTACATCTTCTTCTATAATTTCTTCTTGCTCCCCCTACTTCGTCGCCGATCATTTCCCCTCAACTTTCCCTTCCCTCGTTACTCCCCCACCCCTTCATTTCCTACAATTTCCCCTGATTCATGCGAGATGGATGCAGAGAGCTGTCATTCTGGGGTCGCTCCGTGTCCTTAAGCAGGGCTGCTACAAAATCCCAATTTCGAAATTCCCTGTTTAATCCTTAACTAAAACCGACTAATTTTTAAAAAGTAGAGAAATTTCCAACAAAACAGGTGAATTTTAACCAGGAAAGATTTTTCAGGCAATAAAGAAAAAAAATTTATCCAAAATGTTGAATTTTCAATCCAAACAGACGAATTTCCTGCAAAACAGGTGAGTTTTTAACCCGAAAATACGAATTTTAAAGCAAAAAGTTGAATTTCCAAACACAAAAATATTATTTTTAATTTTCAATTTTCAGTTAGAAAAATAAATTTTCAGCCATGAAGATTAAGTTGCTATCAAAAAAGATCATTTTCCACAAAAAACGGAATAGTTAAGCATTAAGTTAAAGAAATTAATTTTCATTTAAAAACTTTCAAACAGAAAAATAAAATTGTGACAAAGAGGATTAATTTTCTACCAAAAATAAAAATAATTTTAAAAAAATACACAAATTTTTAACCAAATATTTGAATTTTAGGAATTTTTTACCTAATAGTTAAATTTTCCACCAACTAAATGAATTTTCAACCAAAAAGTTGAATTAGTCACAATAAAAGAATAGTTGAATTAAACAATAAAAATCAGATTTTTTAACGAAAAATTTAATAGTTGATATTTCCACCGAAAAATATTTGAACTCTTAATAAAGAACAGGTTAATTAAACGATAATAATCAGAATTTTTAACAAATTAGTTGAATCCTTAACTAAACTAGACTAATTTTAAAAACAAACGGAGGAATTTTCAACAAAATAATTGAATTTTAAACCGAAAAAGACGAATTTTCAACAAAATTAATAATTTTCTAACTAAAAAAGACAAATTTTAAACTAAAAAAAATATGTAGTTCAATTTTCAGTTAGAAAAATAAATTTTCAACCAAGAAGATTAAATTTCGATGAAAAAAGATCAATTTTCCACAAAAAATGGAATAATTAAATTTCCAGTTGAAGAAAAAAATTTTAATTAAAAAAAATAGTTTAATTTCTAATTAAACAATTGGATTTTCAACCAAAAAGGATGAATTTGCAACAGAAAAGATGAACATTCAGTTAAAAAATAAATTTTCAACTGAAGAAATGAATTTTTAACGAAGTAGTTACATTTTCAACACTAAAATATGAATTTTCTACCAAAATAATTGAATTTTCAACCCAAAAAGGACAAGTTTTCGACCAAATTAATGAAATTTCAACTAAAAAAGATAAATTGTTAACCAAAAATAGAATAGATCAATTTTCTGTTAGAAAAATAAATTTTCAGCCAATAATATCAAATTCCGGTAAAAAATATTGATTCTTCACAAAAAATTTAGCAGTTGAATTTTCAGTCAAAGAAATTAATTTTCAATTAAAAAAACTAATTTTTAAACAAAAAGATAAAGTCTTAACCAAGAAGATTAATTTTCT
>CAKNWT010327739.1:0-10272 GCA_932066315.1 Andricus coriarius | reverse complement strand
TGGTAGATTTTCATGAAAGTCAGTGCAAGGGGTTTTTTCAAGTCAAAAAACACGAATTTAGGCTCAAAACTAAAAAATTCCGAAATTCGACTCAAATTTTGAAACTTTCAAAATTTTTATTAATTTGGTAGATTTTTATGAAAGTCAGTACGAGGCGTTTTTTCAAGTCACAGAACACGAATTTGGTATAGTTATAAACTCAGAAAAAGATTTGGTTGAATGAACAAAATTTTGTTTGAATAAACCTTGCAATATGGTTGTTATATGTGCAGCAAAATATTTTGTTGATCCAAGCAAATATTTTAGTTGATCCAAGTAAAACTTTCGGTTCATTTAAACAGATAATTTGCTCCATTCAAGAAAATACATGGTTCATTGAAGAGTGTTTTGCCCCAAGAAAATAAACCCTTCTCTATTGATCATACAATTTTGTATATTTTTGTTAATTATAATTTTTCACGTCGAAATTGGTTGAATTTGTGCAGATGTAAAGTCCGTTAAAATTAACTGCGCAGGCAGGCGTGCCGTTCAAGTCAAATGCGCATCCATAAAATACCCGTAACTCTGCTTCACATCCATACGTGCCATGTAACTCTAATACGCAGCGATAAGTGTAACTTTACTGCGCGGCTATAAGTACCGCGTAACTCTACGACGCAGACGTACGTGCCACGTAACTCAATTGCGTACCCACAAGTACCATGGAAGTCTACTGCGCATCCGTAAGTGCTATGTAACTTTACTGCGCATATATAAATACCCCGTAATCTTACTGCGCAGCCATAAGTAACGTGTAGCTACAGGGCGCACCTGTTAATTATATGGGACTCTACTGCGCAGATGTAAGTGTCATATATCTAATGCGCATCTTAAGCACCCCGAGCAGTCTTGCGCAACTCTAAGTGTCACATAACTATACTTTGTATCTGTAAGTGGCATAAAACTTTAATGCGCATCCGTAATAATAAATACCCGTAACTTTACTGTGCATCCATAATTGACGTGTAGCTATACTGCGCATCCGTAAGTTCAATGGAGCTCTACTGCGCAGCATCAAGTACCACATAACTTTACAGTGTAGCTATATGTGCTATTGAACTCTACTGCGCATATACAAATACCCTTGAACTTTACTGCATATCTGTTAGTAACGCGCAGCTGTACTGTGCAGATGTAAATTCTATGTAACTCCACTGTGCATATATAAGTACCCCTTACGTTACTGCGCATAAGTAAGTGCCGTGTAACTTTACTGAGCATCCATATGAGTTATTAAACTACTGCGCAGTTGCAAGTACTATGCAACTCTACTGCGCAGTCGCAAGCGCTATGTAACACAACTATGCGTATATAAATACCCCTAACTTTACTGTGCATCCATAATTGACGCGAAGCTATACTGTGCATCCGTAAGTTCCATGGAACTCTACTGCGCAGCATCAAGTGCCATGTAACTTTACCCTGTAGACATATGTGCTATGGAACTCCACTGCGCATATATAAATACCTCCTAACTTTACTGCGCATCTAGTAGTAACGTGTAGCTGTACTGTGCAGATTTAAACGCGATGTAACTCTACTGCGCATGTATAAGTACCCCTAACATTACTGTGCATGCATAACTGCCGTGTAACTGTACTGCGCATCCGTAAATGCCATGTAACTACTGTGCAGAAGTAAATGCCGTGTAACTTTACTGTGCATCCACATGTGTCATTAAACACTACCGCGCAGCCGCAAGTGCCATGTAACTCTACTGCGCATATATAAATACCGCTTAACTATATTGCACATCCGTAAGTTCAACGGAACTCTACTGCGCAGATGTAAGTGCAGTGTAACTCTACTGCGCATCTATAAGCACCCCTAACATCACTGTGAAATCGCAAGTGTCATGTGAGTATACTGCGCAACTGACGGTGCCTTATTACTTTGCTGCGCACAATAATGTGTAGTATCACTGTTCTGCGCATCTTTAGTTCAGAAGAACTCTTTTGCGCTATCTCCAGTTAATTCAATAATTTCAATTCCTCTACGTAAACTGTTCTTCTCTCTCAAATCGCTTTTGTAAATTTCTCAAATATAATTCAAGGAACCTTTTAGGTTGGACCCGATGTGAAAGGGTTCTGTAAGGGTCTGGGTCCAGACTGGACCCTTAAGAACTTACAGGATACGGGTCCGGACCCGAACCCTTAAGAATTTAAAAGGTTCCGGTCCGGACCCGGACCCTTAAGAAATTAAAAGGTCCAGTCTGAACCCGAACCCTTAAGGAACCCTTTAAACCACGGTCCAACTTAAAAGGTTCCGATCCCTGGTTTAATTATTAGGTTGGTTAATTGGTTAATTTGTTAATTGGTTAATTGGTTGATTGGTTAATTGTTTAATTGGTTAATTATTAGGTTTTTGTTTGAAATTTAATTATTTTGTTTCAAAATTCGACTTTTTTTCAAAATTCATGTTTTTGGTTAAAAGTTTAGCTATTTTGTTCAAGTTTAATTATATAGCTGATAACACAGGACCATAAAATCTTAACAAGGCTTTAGATTTTATGGTCCTGTGTGATTTAAGTATTTTGTTAAGAAGTCATCATCTTTGGTCGAAATTAAGCAATACATTTTAATCTGAAATTTTTTTATTTCGATCATGAAAAAGTCGATCTTAAAAATGTTACAAGATTCAAATGCTCTTTATTGAACATTGTTGATCAGGAAAAATGAAATATTGGTTATGGAGAAATCCGGGAGGTCAGAAAATTTGGAAATGAATTTTTGCGACCACCCTAATACTTGAGTTTCACATTAACAAAAAAACTGTAATTACTGCTGCGACCGAATGTCTTCTAAAATTATTATTCTTTCAAAATTCTTTGAGATTGGGCGATTGGTGCCTAAGGGAGATTCCTCGATTTCTTCTCTGGTCATCTCTTGAATATCGCCGCTGTACATGTTTATTTTCACTCGTTCTTGAAAGCCATGTATTGTTGTATATATTCCACGAAGGAGTCTATTATTTGCTTCCATTATTGCAAAAATATCACCATTAGACGTTGATAATACAGTCTGTTCTCCGATTGGCATGGGACAAAGGATCTTATCTTTTCCTCTCACTTGAATTGGTGCATCGCGAGGAAAAGTGTGTCTTCGAATTTCGAACCGCCTGGTCCGATTCTTGTGGGGAATAAGCCGAACCAAACTCATTTCTTCAAGTATCGTTTCAGGTCTGCGGGAAGAAAAACGAGTGGCAGAAGGAGATCTAGACCTGTCACGAATAGAAGATTCGGCAGGAGAAGACTTTTCAGGAGACATTGAAGGTCTGCCACGAGAAACACCAGGAATAGGATCGCCATTTGGTAAACAATCAAACTGCGAAATTAACTCTGTAACAAGAAGTATTTTTTCAAAGATCAGTTTATAAAAACCTGAAAAAAAAACAAGAGAAAATATTTCCTAAAACAGAGTAAACTACTTATTACAGACAGTTGGAAAAAAAAAGAAAAAAGAGGGAGAAATGGTTTTCCCTGTGCATCCTTTTCCACAGGTTTTACACTCATTCCTGTTCCCCTCTTTTATTATTTTCTAAAGAATTTTTTTTTTTATTCTTTACACGTTTTTCACTTTAATGCAAACTAAATTAACAGAACCCAATAAGAAACTGCAGTTATTTTACTTAAAATTTATCAGAATTACAGTTTAATTTAGTTAAAATTAATTAAATAATGTAATCTAATCTGTTTTCGTTAAAAATTCAACTATTCTGTTGACGATTCATATTTGTACGCGCACATATGGTAAGAATTCCTTATCAATAGAGGCACGTTTCTAATTCCTTTATTCTTTAGCACACACATTATGGATTCCCCCGAAATAAATTCAGGCAATTCACACAAACTCAATTAATGTTTGAAAGAAGATAGCAATAAGAATAGAATATGGATTAAATCGCAGGAAATGTGAATTTCGTATAGCTTAAAGGATTACATAAAATTACGGATATATTATATTATTATATTCACCAATAGAATTGAGGATAATCGCCAAGGATAGGACGAGAGAAGAAACAATCCTCATCTTTTCTAACTGGGGGAAAAGCTAATTAATTGATTAATATTGGATTGAATTGACAATTCAACTAATGAATATTCCTGATCTTCATCAGATTATATAGAATTTCTCATATTCGTTATCTCAGAGATTACAGGCGTCAAGTTTGTTCTGCTCAGGTATTTACATTTCATTAGAACTGTTTTTGAGGGAAAAAGTGCCGAATTACTAAATTCATTGAAATTGATATTAATGTTTATGTAATATTTTACGTTTAAAAGCAATCTATTCAATTTTTCAGGGTGAATTTAAAAGAGTTTAAAAGATTCAAATGATTTCACACGACTTTTAAATGTTTCTAAACATGTGAAAGACTTTGGAGGTTTCGTATTTAGAACAGGAAAGTTTTGAAATAAAATTATGATTCTAAATTTAAACAGATATTTTTTTTGAAATCCGTTCAAATTTCAAATAATGTTCATTTTATTTTGCATGAAATTTTGACGTTTGGAAAGAATTTTTGAAAGAATGATAAATTTTCGGAAATCTTACTAAGTTTTAAAATACTTTAATTCTTTTCAAAAATTCTCAAATTCTTAAATATCTTTTAAACTAACTCGAATCATCCTAAAATTGTGTTAAAATCTTAAGGATGCGTTTTTGTGAATTTGGGAAATATTTGATAACCTTTCAAAATCTTTTTCAAAATTTTCTCTTTAAATTAATTTTACTTTTAACGCGCCGTTGAAAAGCTTCAACATTTTATTTCGAAATTTTAAAAAATCTACATTTTTCAAAGTTCTGTGAAATATTTTTCAATTTTAAATTATTTTTCATTCTCTTTCAACTTTTAAATATGTTTAAAAATGAATCATATTTTTTTTCAATTTTGAAAAATGTCTACAAAATTTTAAAAAAATTGGCTTAACATCATTAAGCTTTACCACGGAATTAAAGGAATTCAAAAGGATTTCATAAGAGATATTGCAATTTCACAAAATACAATAACTTCACTAAAATTGTCTGGCATATAATGGATTTCAAAAGATTTCCTAGGATTTTATAAATGTCAAGTGATATAAAGGAGTTTAATGGGATTTCAAAAATATGGTACTGTAAGTCAGATTTCATGAATGATAAACCTCTCGTGTAAATATAATGAAGATGAATTATTATTATTATTATTCACATCACCTGTTATGGATCCTTTCCGAGCTTTTCAGAATTAAACAATAGATCGTGCATATTCCGATGGCCGGCACAAGCTCAAATTAGAATATAAATTTAGAAATAAGATCTTATTATTAGCTTAGGTGTGAGCAGTGAGAGAGAACTTTATTTCGTTAATCATTCTTTTTTCGGAGAACAGATAGAAAGCGAGCTATTTAGGTTAGAATTTTTCGAATAAATTGTATGTAACCTGTCACTATTAATTATGTTAGATTAGGTACCTGGACTCATAAGGTAAGGAGAACCTGACGTCCTACAACAATCTCGGAAATCGCAGCGTCCACTTTAGTGAGAAAATCCGGCAGGGAGAAACACTGCCATCAACTCCAACCACCCACACAACGCACTACCTGCACTGCCTCACTACCACCAAGTTTTTCGTCACTCTCATGCATCCACGGTCACTTCACTATCACGGGGCCCATTGGGATGTCGAGCGATCTACTACATAATAATCCAAGTCTCAAGGATTAATAGAGTAACTATTAGGCCATGCCAGACTCGACACTTGTCAACACACGGAGGCAGCCATCTTACACCGGCCGGCGTTCCACACACCGGAACGGTCGACCGAATTCCATCGAGCAAAGTCCCAGACATCCAGCTTGGGAGGGCTGCACCGACTGGGCCATTGAAGTAAAATAAAGGGACTCTGAGATCCAGGGATCGAGGTAGGCGTTACCAGTCACTCTTGCTTTTCTCCAGATTTCTTTTCTTTGTGTTCTGGAAATTTATTGTGTATAAGAAATATGTGCCGCGCGTAATGATAGAAAATTGGGTGTAGATTTTTTTCCGGCTGACGCCATGTTGAGTGTAGGAGCACAATGAGATTGAGAATTAAGTGTTAAGAATTTTCGTGTAGGTTAATCTTTTCTTTGTTGATCTAATAGTTTTCTTGACTTGTTAATCATGGTTTGGGTTTAAACCCCTTTGATTGTAAATTCGAATTTCAACCTGGTTTACCACTATTTGCTAAATTTATTTGAACTGACATAGTTTTAATATATTTTTTTACAAAAACTCAATTCTGGAGTGCTTTTCTCGCCTCCACGAAATCCCTCTTACTGAGCTAGGGACTTTTTATAAGAGATCAGTTATATGTATTTTTTTTCGTGAACATTGTGGAGTGACGCCGAAGAGGTGTCTAACGCCTAACAGGTATTCAGCTATTTCCTGTTCCTACGTTGTCGCTGCCATTTTGTAGCGATGTTACCAGCTTACGTCCCATAAAACTGGGAAAGTCGTTATATCATTTGTCTTTTTTTATTTCATTTCGTCTCAGTAATCGAACCATTTCTCGTTGGATATGAAATGACGGGTTGGTGTCAGCAGTGACAAAATGACAACGAACGCATAAATTAAAAAAATTGGGGGAAAAAGTGTAGCAGCTGATAACTTTCAGCAGGGCTCACATGAAGAATCTCTAATGTATTTTAATTTCAATCTTTTAAATATACATACTGTAAATTTTTCTTCCAAAATGAATTATAATTTTTCTAAGAAAAGTAATTGATATGATGTGTATTCTTTCCTTAATCAACAGGTTGGTTTTTAATTTTAATTGTAAATAGTGATAGCGCTCATCCACTCAAAGTCAAAAAGAAGAAAGCACAATGGAAAATCTTTAAAAGAATCATTCGATTTTTTTTTTGACTCGAATAGAATAAAATGAGGAAAATTTAAACTATGTCACTTACATGATTCATTGAATAACATAAATATATAAATAACATCAGAAGGAATTTGAAAAAACCTATCCTTCAGAAGATACAATAGTAATTTCAATGCATTTGTAATAATATCCTTTCATAAAAATTTGCATATTAAACATTTTCTTATAACACTTTATTTTTAATTCTTACTCAGAATAATTTCTATTGACATAATATAACTTAAAAGTGGCATTAAAATCATAACATTTCTTATACTTACAATTACTTAAAAACTTGTGCGTTTACCATTAAAATTTAATAAAATCTTTCATTTTCACTTTAACCCATATGGAAATATATTACATGAAAATTATTATGAGCATGAAGATTTTCCTCTAGTTTTTTGCCAATAAACAAAACTTATTATAGGTTAAACAATATTACAAAAAAAAATGATAGAAATAATTAAGTTTAAAATATTGAACTAATCAATAAAAAATAATAAAAGAATTATTACAAAATGGAACAACTGTAACGGCATGATTCAATTCGAATTCAAATTAAATCGTAAGAATGGAAACAAATGAAAACGATGTTTTTCCAGTTTGCTTTAATTTAAATTTAAAATATATTAAACATTTATTCTTTTTTAGAATTTGACAAATTTACCTACAAAATATTTTCATAATAAAATACACCTTAACTTATTTATTATGCAAATAGTTTTATTTTATTCTCATAATATTCAAATATTCTTAGGTATTTGAACAAGCAAAATTTAACGACAAAGTTGTCGATTGTTTGGCAAAAAAATATCTCCCTTTCAATTTTTTTGAAGATGATGAAACTTAAGATTTCTTTTGCTATCTGAATCCTACGGCTGAAGCCCCAATGCGCAAAAAAATGAGATCTATGGTTCTAGAACGATTTTAAAAAATGCAAAAAATTGTGAAGGCAATTTTTAAAAACAACGCGTCTAAGATTTCATTCCCCATATATGACTGGATTCCGATCGCACATCGAGGGTTTAAGACATAAGATTCATGATAGAATTATCCTTATTAAAGATATTCGATGATGAAATTCAACACTTTCTTTGTTATGCTCATATCCTAAATATAGCAGTACAGTCAGTGTTAAAGGTAGTAAGACTTGATACTATTTGCGACGAAACAGAACCTATGGATGATGAGGAAGGTGTTGAAGATCAATTACATAAAGAATGCGAGCAGAAACAGCAGGATGATGTGGATCTTCATATTTTATCAGGGACTGAAGCAAAGGTCATTCGTTCACCACTTGCAAAACTAAAAAACCTCTTCAAACTCTTAAAAAACTCGGAAAAATTGAAAAATAAATTGCAAAGTAGCTGCGAGGTTTGCGGAATCAAAATGTTATGGCCTAACGTCGATGTCTCAACTAGGTGATATTCAACTTGCAATATGATCAATTTGGTTGCAAAAATGCAAAAATCAATAATTTTGCAATACAAAAATAACAACGATCTGAATAATCTAAAAATGTCTGACTACGAATGATTACTTCTACGAGAAATGCATAAGAGTCTGCGTCACTTTAAAATCCTGGCAACTGCTTTGTATGGAGAAAAGTTTGAACTTGGTGGTCGTTGGATTCAACAGGATCTTAGATAAAGTAGAAAAGTCGATGTGAATATTGCAGGAAAAAGTGAGGAGCCCAGTAGAAAAAAAAATGCTGATAGCTTTGCAAGCAGGATTGGTTAAAATGGATAAGCACTACAACAATATCAATTGGATCCATTGTATCGTGCTAATCCTAGATGCAAGGCTTAAAGTAAAGACGTTTGACTTGACTACAAGGGGAAGAGAAATGAAAGAGGCATCTCTTAATAAAATTAAGTCCATCTTGAGATCACAGTACTATACAGCACCTAAACAGAAGGTAGATCTTTAAGAGTAATGAGAGATATAATACATTATTTACAGAGAAATATTTAGTACTAAGGTGTTCACATGACCAATTGGTTTCAGAAAATTGATACCTAAACTAATAAGTCTTTTATTAAAACTTCTTTTACCTTTAATGCTTGTCCTGCAAGAAAAGTTCATTCAAGTAAACTGTGAAATTATAAAAGATGAATAATATTTTAATTGTAAAAAATTTAAGAAGCTCCGATTGTTATTGATACCTATCATCAAGGCACTTCATATGATGCAAATGCGGACGAAGTTCTGGATTTATTTTCAATGTACAAAGAAGATGAGTTGTTCAATGCTGCTTCTACTGCTAGTACTACTTTTAGAGCAACGACTGCTGTACTCGATAATGATTGGCAACGTGAGATTAATTTGTATCTGTCAGAAGAACGAGCAGTTAAAACCAAGAAAATCTTCCAGTGGTGGGATCAACATGAAAATCAGTATCCGGTTCTTGCCCAAATGCCACTTTCTTGGGATCAAAATAAACTAAAAAAAATTCAAGTAAATAGTTCCATTCTCCACAGATTTAAATATTGTACAAAGTCATCTTTTTTGGTTGCAATAAAGAAACAAATATAATTACCAAATTATTTTATTCCGATTAGAAAAAATGCAATGTTAAAAATGTTACAAGATTAAAATGCTCGTTTTAAATATCAGTGGTTAGTTAATAGGAGAAATTGTTCGTTTAAAATTTACATTACAAAGAAAGTTTTATTAATCTTGTCGACGAAAGTCGTCTACAATTATTGTTTCAAAATTTTTGGAGATTGGATGATTTTTGCTTAAGGCAGATTCCTTGACTTCTGTTTTGGTCATGTCTTGAAGCTCACCATTGCACATATTTATTTTTACCCGACTTTGGAGGCTATATTTCACTGTATATATTCCACGTAGAAATGTCATATTTCCACCAAATATTGCAAAGACTTCACCATTGGACGTTGATAATACAAATTGTTCTTCGGATGATAGGGGCCAAAGGTGATTATATCTTCCTCTAACAAGAATTGATGCCTCGCGAGGAAAGGTGTATCTTCGAATTTCGAATCGCCGATTCGGATTCGAGTGCGGAATAAGCCGAACAGATCTAAGTTGTTTCATTGTAAGTGCACCAAGGCCAAATAGAGCACGAGTGTCAGAAGGAGACCTGGACCTAGCATGAAGAGAAGACTCTGCAGGAGGAGACGACCGGACCGGAGAACCCGGAGGATGAGATCTCGCAGGAGAAGCAGAAGCTCCGCTACGAGGAATACCAGGAATAGGTTCGCCATTAGGTAAACAATCGAATTGCAAACTTAATTCTGCAACAAAAAACAGAGGATTAAATTGATAAAATAGCTTTAAAACATGAACTTAAGGAATGTCTACTTGTACAAGAAAACTGCAAAA
>CAKNWT010327737.1:0-11737 GCA_932066315.1 Andricus coriarius | reverse complement strand
AAACCAACCTATCTCCGGTACCATTTGTTTTTGGATTCCTAAAATTACCTAGCACTCTTCCCACACCCTCACTTTGGACTTCAACCCATCCATTTATATCTTCTACAAGATTGATTCTTTCCACATAATCGCAAGTACCTATAATATCATTCTAAGTGCCCCAGAAAGCTTCTTGTAATGCACTTCTTTCACCATGCCTTGCTCTCTGTCTATTCATAATCAGACCATCCCCTTGACTACCATGTGATTCAATATCAGCTCCTGACCATATTTCGAGTCCACCTTTTCACTCTCTAGCATTCCGATCCTCCAGTCTTCGTTCAGCGCCTGAAACTTTACCTTTAAGTGTACTGGAAGCATACCTTTCATCGACGAAAGTCTCAAACCATTTCGAGGCTACTCCGTTGTTTGTATTATTCGTTGTTTGAATTATACGCCCAACTAATAACTTTATGCGAGGATGTATTTCAGGATTTAAAATCATGTCCAAAATAATTAGCCCGTGGTCCTAAGATTGGTTTCTGTTGTGTTCTGAGGAGGACACAGGCCTTCAACCGGTTATCAACAAAATAAGAAAATAAAACCTTACATGCTCTGACTTCATACTTATCTAAATCCTTAAAGTTGTTTTATGTTTACGGGTGTTTTGTTTTGAAAATTGAAAATGTATGTATCGTTTGAATGTAGAATATTGTATTCCCGGTACATAATTATTATTAATACAACCATACAAACTTGAAATATAGACTGATAGAAGACTTAACTTTCTCAATTGAAACACAAAAATCAGCATAAAGTATTGAAAAAATTATTAAATGATCTTTTTTAAGCAATTTATTGCTACTTATTGAGTTAGTAAGTCAGTACTACTAAGTAGGTTTGTAGAATATCCTCACTGATTCACCTGGTACGGATGATGAGGATCATAAAACATTAGTTTCCGCTTATGTTGAGGTATCTCAGAAAAATATCTTAATTTCTCATATTGCGCATACGACCATCCATTCCGTAGTATCAGATCACCTGTACGAAGATTTTCCCAATGTAATTTTATTCGTTGACCGTTTTCGTCTGTTTCTGAATTATTGAAAATTTATATTGAATTAGTAAATAAGTAGTTGAGTCATGGAAAAGTTATATTTTATCATTTCACTAATGGAAAATTAGAAAAATTAGAATTTTTCAATTACCTGGTAGTAAAAAATCCAGATCTATTCTAATAAATACCCCATTTCCAATATATCGTGCAGCAAAATTCGAATTACGCAAGAGTACATCATTTATTTGCAAAATGGCTCTCTTTGGCGGTACTCGTAAACCTGATCAAGAAAAAAATATATATATATATATCTAATAATTCTGTTAAAGATCAAAAATGCATCATCTCATAACTGCTAAATTATACTAAATTTTGAATTTAATTTCTAAATAGCAAACGTTCTTTGTTGGTGCAAAAAAATTATATACTGTCGCATAGGGCCATCATTTTATTCCTATTATGAATTTCTTATTATATTTTTGCGACTCTAGAAAAATCATCAGGGAAAATCATTATATGAAAATCAGTATATAAATATATAATGTTAAAATATTGAAAGATTGAATGCAAAATAAAGAAAGATTACAATCGAATGATTTATTTAGGAGCTTTTAACGGATTTTAAATCATTCTGACAAATTTTGAGAGACTTCATCGCATTTTAAGATTCTCAGGACGATTTTGACCGTTTTCGAAATATTTAAACTAATTAAAAGATGTTATCGGTGTTTAAGTGATTAAAAAATATGTCCGTGAATTTCGAGATTTCGAAAAACTTCAATAGAGCTTCGGAAATTTGAAAGATTTCCAAATATATCCGCAGATTTCAAGGATTTCTGAAGGACTTCAAGCGAATAAAATAATTTCAAGACTTCAAGATATCTTCAATGAACTTGAAAGAATACATCAAATAAAAGTGACTTCAAAGGAATTTCTAGAAATTTCAGAGAATAAAAAGGATTTTCATGTATTTGATGAAATTATAATGATTTGCGATCAAAATAGTTAAACTTTTAGCTCAAAAAGTAGAATTTTCAACAAAAAACGAACCGAATTTTTAAACTGAAATTATGAATCTTCAACTAACAAACTTTAATTTGAGAAGCATGCGGATTCAACTAACAAAACAGAGCATGCAACAAAATACTTGAATCCTCAACTTAAAAGATTAGTTTTCAACCGAACGTTTAAATTATTCACCAAAAAATGTATTTATTTTTAATATTATATATTATATATTATATTATATATTTTAAAAAATAAATGTATTTATTATCAAAAAAAAAGTAAATTTTTAATTGCAACTGATGAAATTTCTAAAGAAAAAGATAAATTTCCAAACAACAAAATTTTGCATTCCAGAAAGAAACATAAAAGTCAATCAAATTGTAGAATTTTCAAACTAAAAGGATAGATTTTCAACCAAAAAGTATGACTTATTTACAACATTGTTGAATTATCAACAAATTAATATAATTTTGCAACAAACAATAATATTTTTAATTGCAAAATATTAATTTAATACCGAGGCTGTGGCCTGTGATCATTAAATTAAAAAATGATGAATTGATTATAATTCTTAGTACAAATTACAAGAAATGATATCTACTTTAAATTGAAGAAAAATTAAATTCTGAAATTTAATCAATTTTCCTATTCTGAACTGTAACTTGTGCACGAAAAATCGTAAATGCGGCTATTTTATGTTGTAATATTGACTAAATACAACAAAAAATGCGTTCAGGCTTTAAATTATAAATGTCGAATGATAAATTTAGCCACTTAATTTTTTCGTAAGCGAATTGTAAAATTCATCCACTTAACACTTCATGTAGGGGAGAAAACTACATATTTTGGCAAAATTCCCCAAAAATTGTTCTAGATTGTATTTCAGTTTTTGAATTACCTCGACTGGGCGGCCCTGATGTCGATGAATTGGATGATGATGATTCTGTAAAAAGAGATATAGGGTGTTTTTGATAACGAAATTTTTCAAAGAAGTCCAAAGTTAGTGATTGAAATCAAGATGCCCTCTTTGATCGTGTTTTCTTTAAATAAGATAAAAAATATAAACGTTTCGAATTGACCAAAAATTGTACTTGTGTTTTTTTTTAAGTGAGTAATTCTTCAAAATTTAAAAATCGGTTATTGTTATTATATTTACATACATCTCTACTGAAATAGTGAATCTAATATTATACAATTAATTAAGTAAATCTCATATGTGTTTTATATTGTATTTTAGTTTTTAAATCACCTGAACTGGGTGCCCTTGATATTGAAAAATTGGATAATGATGATGCTGTTAAAAGAAACATTGGGATTTCATCTTAAATTAATTTTGCAACAAACCCCAAAGTGAGAAGGTCGGAAGGAAGATGATCGCATTAAGCTTTTTCTTTTGTTGCAAATAAGATAACAAATATAAATGCTTTAAATGATTTAAAATTAAAAAATTAAATATCAATAGTAGGCGTACATCTTTGCTGAAATGTTGAACCTAATATTATAGAATCAATAGTGTAAATCTATTATTTATTTTAAATTGTATTTTAGTTTTCAAATTACCTAGACCGGTTGCCCTTGGTGATGATGGATTGGATGATGATTCTGTAAAGAGAAATATAGGGATTTTTTCTCAACGAAATTTTTTAACAAACCTTCAAGTCAGATTGTCGGAAAAAAGATGATCGCGATAAGCGTTTTTTTTTTGCAAATGAGATAACAAATATAAGCGTTTTAATTTTCTGAAAATTGTACCGGATCGTCATATTACTGTGAATAATTTTTAAAAATTTAAAAATTAATTAATAATATTAGGCGTACATGTTTGCTGAAATATTAAAGCTTATATTATAGAATAATTAGTGTAAATGTATTATTTATTTTAAATGGTATTTTAGTTTTTAAATTACCTAGACGGCTTGCCCTTGATGATGATGGATTGGATGATGATTCTGTAAAAAGAAATATCAGGATTTTTTGTTAACGAAATTTCTCAAAGAACCCCAAACTCGGAAGGTCGAAATAAAGATGCACTTGTTAATATTTTTTTCTTGAAATAAAACTAAAAAATAAACAAAAATTGATACATTGATAAATGCATTGCTGCATTGATCATTTTTCTTTAGAATTAGAATAAGTAAACTAACAATTAAAATTGATTCAATAGTCTAAAAATAATGTAAAAGTTTAAAAATTTTCTGGGCAATAGATTCTGAGGTATAACCGTGCGAAAAATATGCGAAAAGCAAAAAGGTTTTATTTTTGTAAAAACTGACCAGGATTTTGAAAAGATAATCAAGATTTTTGCAAATGGGGGACTTTTTTGGCTTTTTGTACAAAGTATATTTCGGGGATCTATGAGTGGATACATAAGTGTTAGTGGACTAGTAATTAATAGTTGTAACAGTTTACTCGAGACGTTTAGATGAAAATTGTTTTTATAAAGAATTATTTTATAACAATTAATATGACCCTTAATTTGGTGGTTAAATAATTACACAGCAAGATGAAATTATATACGGTGATAATAACTTATGTTTCAATTGCTTCAATTTGAAAAACAAACTGTAAAGTATAGTTGATACCTGGATTAAAGATGTTTCAATATATGATTCGGTATTATGTTATATTCTACTTACCAACAGAATCAAGAAAAATGACAGACGTGAAGAGCAGCATCAAGACAAAAATCTTCATTTTAATGAAGATACTAAGAACCGATTTTTGAATAATTTCTCGGACCTTAACCAAATGGATCTTGAATATTTCTCAGTATTATATATAATAGCTATTATCGCATTCTTGGCAGAAATTCTCATCTACGTGTTGGCCGCTGATTGGTCTGTACGTAAAGCAAATTTTTATTGCTATAAAATAAACCGGTTGAACAAATTTTGCAGCGCATTGATTCTATATAAGTGTTTACGTAGAATTAAATGGCGTAATCATTTTTACCGTAACTCAGATATTTAAACAAATCTTTAAAGCAATTGACGCCTCGGTAGAGATGATGTTGGATAACAAAGATACTTTGATTAAAAACTATTTTCATCGTTTGACAAACTCTTTTATCATATGCTCACAGTTTGAATAAGGATTTCAGCAAAACGGATTTTTTCATCGAACCTTATATCTGTCGCAATCTCAAAAAAACAAGATTAGAACTCAACCAAAAATTGTAAAATTTTCAAGTAAAAAAGACAGATTTTTCAGAACACAATTGAATTATCAACCCAAAAAGCTAAATATGAAACAAAAAATTCCATTTTTAATAAGGAAAATAAATTTTCAACTAAAAGGCAAATCAAGCCAATGAATTAAACTGAAAAAAAGAATTTTTAACATAATAGTTGAATCATACATCAAATTAATGAAGCTTGAATCAAAAGAGGTCATTTTTAAACCATCGAATTGAATTTTCAACTAAAAAAGATATCTTGTAACCCAAAATGCAATCGTCAGTTTAGTCTAAATTATTCTTTTTCAACAAATAAAGAGTAATTTTCAACAAATTTAATTTAACCAAAAAAGTACGAATCTGGAACCCATTAAGTGAATTCTCAACCAAAATCATGATTTTTCGACCAAAAAGTTAATTTTATACCAAATAGTTGAATTTTCTACCTAATTATTGAATTTTTATACTAAAAGGACAAATTTTCTACTAAAAAGATCAATTTTGAATCCGAAAATAGTTTAGCCTCAAACCGAGTAATTAAATTCTCAACCGAAACAGATTAGGTTTCAACAAAGCATTTCCATTTTTTACGAAAAAGGATGGATTTGCAAACAAATTACTCCAATATTCGCAAAATAGTCTATTTTTTAAAGAGAAACAATCTATTTTCAATTGAACCCTTCGTTTCGCAGATGTTCCGATAACCTTCTGTTTGGCACATGTGCTCTAGCCAGACACCTTTATATTTCCATACAAAAGTATGGAAATACTGTGTTTTTTGAGGTGAATTGCAATGCATTTATATAGCATGGAGGTGTATATTTTTAGTTTTTTCTTATTCCTAGCGGCTTTTGCATATGTTTAGTTACCTACTGAGGTAAAAAAAATTAAGGTAGAAAACAAATTTCACAGGTTTAGGAATTTCTTTTTGCATTCATGTTTACGCTTCATGTCGATCTGTACTATTCATATAAATGGAATTTATATGGAAAAAAATTCAAAAATTTCAAAAAGTGGCCTTTCAGTCGAGGGTGGAATAAAGTACTATACGCAACACTAGGCAAAAGTATTTTTTTCCTTTGGGTGATTATACTGCCCTTACGAGAATATTTTTCCCTCGGACGCTTACTGCACTCGCTTCGCTCGGGCAGTAAACGCACCATCTGGAACAATGTTCTCGTTCGGGCAGTAAACTCACCCGCGGGAAAAATCTTCTACTTTTGCCCTTGTTGCATAATGTACTATCATATACTCCCGGATGACTGAGAGGTGCCTTTTTATCATTAGGATTGTTCAGAAGTTTTCCTATTTTCGCAGGTGGTTTAAATATTGTTTGGATGTTGTGTTTGTTAAGAATTCTTCTTATTTGCTCTGTGATACCTTAAATGTAGGGTAGGATGATGGTCTTTTCTCTCTCTCTTTCTTTAGTGGGTTATATTGACTTGTTTTTCTGAGTGTATTTTCTTATTGCTTTCTCAATTTGTTTGTTTGTGTAATCATTTTGTATTAGGATTCGTTTGCAGACACCTCTGTATACAAGGGAATTGATGACCGATTGTTTTTGAGGTGGGTGGTGGTGGGAGGAGGCATGTAGGTATCTGTTTGCATGGGTAGGTTTTCTGTAAACTTCATGTCCTAATGTGTTATGAGATTTTTTGTAAACTAGTACGTCCAAGAAAGGCAATTTTCCATTTCGTTCAATTTTCATGGTGAACTTGATATTACGGTGTAATCGATTGATGAAATCGAAGAACTTGTGTCGTTCATCAAGTCCATGTCTCCAGATGACAAAAGTGTCGTCAACGTCACGGCACAAAAATTCCGGTTTGAGCTTGGATTTGTTAAAGATTTTAGTTTCTAGATTTTCCATAAAGGTGTTGGCTATTACAGGTGAGATTGGAGATCCCATTGCTGCTCCTAAAGTTTATTCGTAGAATTGGTTATTAAAAGAAAAGTAGGTATTATTGAGACAGTGTTCTATCAAAGGTATGAAATCGGAGGGGAAGTTTGCAAAGGATTTAATAATATCGATTGTTTCAGAGATTAAGACTTTCGTAAAAAGAGATTCTACGTAAAAACTCACTAAGATGTCTTGGGGTTAAGTGTGGATCTGTTGTATGTTTCTGATTAAGTCAAAGGAGTTTTGGACGTGCATGATATAGTTTCCTGTGGAAGGATTCAGATCTTTGGCGAGTGGAATGTTGTTTTTGTGGATTTTTGGGAGTCCGCGCAGTCTTGGAGAGGTGGGATTACTAGGTATTGATTTAGATATTGTTTGGCTGTCAAGTTTAGAGTCTTTTAGTAGGGTTTTTGTTTTGCTGACTATTGTTTTTATAGGGTCTTTTTTAAGTTTTTCATATGTTTCGTCAGTTAGAAGGTCCATGATTTTGTTGTTATAGTTTTGTTTTTTCATTATTACTGTTCAGTTGCCTTTGTCTGCGAGTAATATTACGATGTCTTTGTTTTGGTTGAGTTCTTTAATTGCTGTTTTTTCTCGTTTTGTTAAGTTTGAAGAGGAAAGTTGGGCTTGGCGTAAGATGTTGGCCGCCCTGCGCCGTATGTCATTCGCTTTTTTCGGGTGGAGGGTATATATTGTGGATTCCAAATTACTGATGATTTCTTCTTTCAAGATTTTCGAGGGAGCTACGGCAAAATTATGTCCTTTAGATAAGGCTGAAATCATTTAATTGCTGAGAGGATGGTTAGAGATGTTTAGTTAAGCGTGCGTGCCTTACTGGAAGTAGTTTTTAAAATTTAATTTTTCATTTTTGAGTAGAAAGATCTTTAATTCGCTGGGATTGCTCAAATGATATGCGGTCTAATGTAGACCAAATGTCAAATCTGAGAGTGTTTAATAGGAAAAGGTGAAGTTTTAATAGTTTATTGGAGGTAGTGTGCATGACAAATTTGGTATGTTGTATTCTTTCTTTCAATAGAAGCAAACTTGTTCAATCCAGAATCGATCTGGATTAAGATGTTCCCAAATGATTTTTCAACTGTAAGAATTTTTGGGTCGATGTTATTGTTTCTGCACCGTTTTAAGAAAGCTTAAAATGTTAGTAGCTTAGCTTGAGAAGACCTGAGCTTACTAAAAGTATGAGTTTTAGTAAGAAAACTCTCCCCGTAGAGCTCTTAAATAATAGATTTAATGAGTAGAGAATATATGTAAGAACAACATAACCTGAAACTTCAGGTCAGCCCTGAAGATGTGAATTGCAATGCTCACGAAACATCGGAAAGATTCGTAGTTTTGCACACGATTAAAACCCGAAAAAGCTTTAAATTTTAAATTTAAATTTATCTATAGACGATATTATTTTTCAGGTGAAAAGAAATAATCCAGTAGTAATTTTTTTTTAAATATCTGTGCAGAAGTGTGTGTTAAAGTTATTTCATTGAACGACTAAAAAAATGCGTAGCTTCAAAATCTTGCGTTCAGCTATTCGCCAAATCTAGTAAATATTTCGTAAAATTTTTTAACTCATGAAATCAAGAGTATATCATACTGTTCATATCGGAAAGAATTACTACATCAAGAAATACTACAACATTGCTGACTAATAATAAAAAGTGTTTAAGAGTACAATGGAAATTTCTGCCAAGATATGGATACGACATTCATTGGGTGCGTTAATTTTTTTATCATGATCATTCTTTGATTAAATAAGTATTACACATTCATATACGAAGGCGAAAAATATATTGTATTTTTTTCTGGAATATCGCCAAGTAGAAGATAGATTTTTTATTAATATTTTAAGAGCTAGAAATCTCTAAGGTCGAGTTCACCCGTGGAAAATGTCACCTTGTTCCCCCTGGTTAATATCTTTTTTATCACAAAATTTTGTTCATAAATTTTCATCCAAGAATACTACATTTTGCTTAAGTTTGAGTTCAATATTTTAATTATGATAATATTCTTATGGGTTATTCGCGTTTTATTAATATGTTGCACCTCATAACATAGAAATCTTGTCTATGTACTTTCGGAGAAATTTCCATTTCACGAATAAATATTTAGTATAATTACTGAACAATATATTTATTAATTTTCTTGGAGCTAATTTGAGAAGCAAACTCTGCACTTGATTTTATTATTTGTAATTATAATGCGAAATTTTCTTAGCTTTTAAACTGTTGTTCTTTAAAAGTCGTACATTTAGTTTCTGCTAAGATATTAACCTTGAATGTGAAGCAAGTATTTTCAAACTGTTAATATAATTGTACAAAAACCAATGTATCCACACAAATCTTCTCGTCAAGTTTTCATTCGTGAGAATTTGGTAATTTTACATCATTTTACATAATTTAATCTCGAAAATGCATAAATATCTACTAATTTAAATCAAAGTAATTAACATAATTGAACGATTATAAGTTGTCGAAATTCGAAATATAATAATTTCACATGCAAGCCTCATGTGAATTAAATCATTTAAAGTAACATCATATTTTATTGAATTTTGATCATTCTTAGAATAATTCTGCTCTGAAGAGTAAAAATTGAAAACTTATAATTAGTGAAGACTAGAGAAAAATAAAAGCAGAAAGGGGTCGCATACAGTATTTTTCTGTTATCTTTTTTATTTGAGTTTTTAAAATATTCTTAACAGAGAAATTTTCATTGTTGCTGGTTTAAGTTTGGTCGTTTGTTAATGAGAATTTAAATGTTGCAATTTTTACGAATTTCATTGTTGTAATTGCTTCCTCATTTATGTCTCGAAATCGTTCCGCACGAAGAATGGGTTTAATCAGATAAATTTAAAGGTCAACAAAAAGAAACATTCATATTGCGCGAAAATCTCACACTCGTTTACATACTCACTAAATATCGTTGTTTACATTAGATACATGATCACCGAAGTGTTTAGGTCCCATTAATTGCTCTCTTTTCAGTTCTTCTAGAATACACTTTATTAAATTTTCATTAGATACGATATTATCTCTTCCCTATAAAACTGCGATGAATTTGACTTTATATTACAGCACATGCTATTGTTATTATTTGGTATACGTATACTGGCGATATTATCTTATAAGCACTGTAATTATCTTATTAAGAACCTTCCAGAATTCGAATTCAATCTTTTTTATATGAAAATTCCAGGAAATACTTTCTACATAATTAAACAATAATATCTTCTATTAATTAAAATATTTACAATACATCTACAAAGTCATTTTTTAATAAAATTGTAAGATGGTCAAAGGCTTGAAAAAATAAATCGTAAGATATGTTCTGAAAAGTAGAGGTTAATTAAAAAACAAAAATTAAAATAACATGAAAAGAACAAGTATTTAGAGACAAACGTATCCTCCTAAGCATTTAAAAGTTCTCTTAAAAATCAGAGATATTTTCAAGAAACATGGTAGTTGCTTCACATCTTCAAAATTTGAATGATTATACCATTTTTTAAATGCCTTTGTAAGTATATGTAGAATATTTCTCAAAGTATTCATACTAATCAGCTATCAGAAGTTGTTGGTTTTCTACATTCCTATATTATTTTGTGCACAAGAAAAGAGAAATAAATACTCCTTAGATTCTAGTCTAATCTGATGATTCTGCAGTTCTTTTGTCAATTTATGGACACTATAGGCCTTAAAGATTATAATTAATAGTTCAAACAATCACTGTGGTTTCTTAACCCTCATTCCCGTATAACGTATTTTTAGGGAGAAAACCTTATAATTGTAATGTGTTTTGGAATGTTGAAAATTCTGTTTATACTCTTCAATTATTGTTCTTTTTTAAAGGGGACTGGAGGAACTCCGAAACGTTGGTAAATTTTCGTAAATGTTGTATGCTTAAAGATTGAAGAAGATGAAATAAACAAATACCGGATGCAAATACCTGCAATCTGGTATACACACTCCCTGCAATGTAATGCAATCTTGTTTAATCTGATTCATTCCTATTCAATGTTTTACAATACCTGGTAATCTCCTCTTACGAAATAATATTATAGGCAATTCAGTTTAGGTCTATAATGATTTTCCTATAATAACTTTTTTGTGATTTTTCGCGATTCCAAAAAATTCATTATAATAAAATAAGTAATCAAATAAAGACTATTAAAATGTTGACAAAGTTGGTGCTAAGCAATTTTTTTAGATAACTTCAATAAACAAGCCTAATGTAAATGATATTCATGTGTTATTAAGTGATTTATACTTTACGGAATAAATTTAATATTATCTGAATGTATTTCTACAGATTTCAAAAGTTCTAACACATTTCAAGATTTTAATGGATCTAAAAATATTATTAATGGTATTAATAGATTTGACAGACATAAAGGAAATTCAAAAATGTTTGCTAAGTTTATTTGTTCAGAGTCGATATTTTTGTTATATATACTTTTTACAAAATTCTTTCAATCTTTGTGTATTATTTATTCCAATGCTGATAATCCTATAAATGTTTTCTCTGTAATGATCTTCTATAATAAGTTTCCTATAATTCATAAAATCTTCTGCAATCCCATGCAATCTTGCAATTTAGTGTACACCAA
>CAKNWT010327733.1:0-14447 GCA_932066315.1 Andricus coriarius | reverse complement strand
GACAGACCCTCGGGACCCATTTTATGGGATTAGAGGAAATTACAACGCGATCAGTAGTCGACTTACTAGGCTTCGTCAAGAGGCCTGGGGTCGACTGCTGAGACTCGATGGGTAAGGGTGTGCCTTTTGATGGAAGCTCAGGTCATTTTTTGTATAAGCAGCAATACAAAAATACGCCTAATTCCGTTATAAATGATTAAAACTTATTTGGCACAAATCTCATTCCATTATGTTTATCAACCTCATCTGATATAATATCATGGCGTGATCGAGCATCACAACCCACAACATCCTGTCGTCCAATGAAGCTGCAATTTCTACATGAATCAGCAGATGTTATTTTAAAAGTGAAGACAAAAGTTGACAACAGGATTGAGAAATGAGAAGCTTATGAACATTTTTTAGGCATTGCAAGTGTAAAAATAATATTTCACTTCTATTTATTTAGGACTCTCATAGATGAAAAGGTGTTAAATATTATAACAGGTACAAAATCTATGCAAACTTGTCCTATCTGTAATGCAAATTCCAAGCATTTTAATAAACTATCTAATATACAATCTGAAATCAGTTTTCCAAATACGAAGTAACTGCTATACTAAGTGAGTACTCTGCATGCGTGGATACGTTTTTTTGAAACCTGCTTACATATTTCTTACAGATTAGATGTGAAAGCATGGTAAATGAGATGAAAGGTGCAAAAGACAATGTTCGCAAAAATAAAAAGTAAAATCCAGAGAGTTCTGTAGAAAAAATTAGGTCTCAAAGTGGAGAGACCTAAAGCGAGTGGAAGCGGAATCACAAATGATGGCAATACTGCTCGCTGAGCTTTCGAGTATCCAATGGACCATAATATTTTTGACAAACTATGCAAATATACTGCTGAAATATACATAAAAAACTACTCTTGGTACGCTCTGCCTCAATTGGTTCACGAGATTCTTATCCATGGCGCAGATATTGTCAAAAATAGTTTATTGGCTGTAGGAATACTGGGAGAAAAAGCATCTAAAGTGCAAAATAAGCATTACAGGAAATACAGACATGACCACATCAGGAAAAACAGTCGCTATACAAATCTTTATGATTTGTTTTATAGGACGATGGAAAGCACGACTTCAGAAAAGAAAGCACACACAATTACCTCCAGGAGTGCTCAATTTGCTTGACGTTTCCAAAGATGTCAAACAATGTCAAGCATGTCGTGTGATAAAACAGATACAGATGTTGACACTGACAGTGAAGAATCTGAAAAAGACTTAACAAAATGTCATGTATATATGTTATTGAAAAACTTTGTTTTCTTTTCTTTTTGTAAGTTGTACAATAAGCCGAGTCCCAGATTGAATAATGTTCAGTTTCGTTTCGTTTGGTCCCCTTTATTTCAGTTTAGTTCAGTTCAATTCAGTTCAGTTCAGTTATAAGAATGTAATTATGAGAGGCAAGGGGACTCACATCAAAAAGTACCGAGAAAACGAATTTGATATAAAACAAATAATTCATACAAACTTCGATCGCCATATTGGATCCGCTTTTTTAAATTTCGAAGTTTTGATGATGCATTTGGAACCAGCTACCCAAAAAACAACTAGAAAATTAGTTTTATGCCTCATGGATAGTTGTTAGCATTAATATATTAGATAAGTTGTTCAGGGCATATTCTCAGGAAAATTGAACACTGCTCGCTGGGCAGAAGGCCTACCGTGCGAGCTAAAAAAAGAAAGGTTAATTGAATTTTGAAATATAGCAGACCTTCCGCATTAATTATAAATTATAAACAGATATATAATCTGACTATTTATCTTTACCACTTATCTTTTATCTAAACGTTTGTGTGAAGTTGCATCTCTTATTTGATCATTTACCTGTTATCGCATTGAAATGTATATATCCCAGCAGAAAAAACTTGACGCCCATAATTTATTAAATAATGGATGTAGGATATACGCATTATATATCAAAATGCAGTACTAAAATATTCATGACTTGCGTTGTTAGGCAAATTCTGCATGAATACATTGATCAGTTTTGGCTCCAATTATAAAAGATGATGATCGTCCATACTCTTGTCCTATCATTGGCAACTATCCTCAATTCTATTGGTAAATATAATATTATAATATATCTATACTTTTAAGTATATTGTTATGAACAATCGTGTGATGATAGTCAAAATTTTCTAGCAAATAATACTACAAATATCACTAGCGGCGTTGCGATAGCACCCAGCTATTTTCGCCAGACAATCTTGTCGTATAAGGCATTAATGCACATTATAGGTTTAAATATAAGAATAATATGTAGTTGTTTCAAAACATTAGCAACATCCGGAATTTCGTATAAGATATTGCGGCGATGGGCTTACTTAATTGTTAGGTTATTGTTATTATTACAAAGATTATTATAAAGTTTCGTGCAGTGGTTAAAAATGATTTGGAAAATCGTATGTTAGTGTTTGAAACCGGAAGAGAACATCAAAATGCGGCATATTTTGCGGCAAGGTAATACTCGACCTATTTTAAATCTAGTTATAGTATTTTCTAAAATTATTAGGTAAGAGATAAAAAGGTCAATTGGAATAAAAATTGAATAATGGAAAAAGTGAGGTTTTTTCTCCTCGGGGGTTTATCAGAGGTTTATCATGAAAAACCGAAAGTCGAATTTTTATATGTATAAATTTGGACTAACCTAGAAATCCATCATTCGCGTCAAGCCTACCGACAAAAGCAGTTAAATGCAGTAAAAGCGCGACTAAGCCTGTACTATGTTACTATTCGCAATTTGTTTTTTTCAACAAAAAAAGTAATTTGAACGTAACAATAATGTCCACGAAATCTAAATGTGCAATCAAAATTCAGGGTGTGGAATTCCACATAGGTCTACATCTTGGGCGTGGAATGCTCCACACGATCATGTTTATATTATACAGCGTCAAATTGATTTATCTGCAGGAGGC
Source organism: Andricus coriarius (assembly GCA_932066315.1). Taxonomy (NCBI): domain Eukaryota; kingdom Metazoa; phylum Arthropoda; class Insecta; order Hymenoptera; family Cynipidae; genus Andricus; species Andricus coriarius. The sequence goes on along the minus strand of CAKNWT010327733.1, from coordinate 11,491 downwards.
GCTTCATACAATTATAATAGAACTTCACCTACAGGTAAATTCGTTTAATTATTGAATTAAATTTCGCGCCTTCTCCTCCAAATCAACATGCTGATTTTCAAAGTTAATTACGGCAACAATGAAGACTTTTAATTTAATCATGCGATTTACAAAGGTACTGAAGCAACTTTGTATAACAGTTTTAGAATTGTCTCTTTTCTGATGTATCGGAAGTTATAAGGCGATTTTATCAAAGTAAAAAACGAGTTTTCCCATTTAACGAATATATACTGCACACCTGAGCAGTAAATATAATTCGTTCCAAACGAAAATGGTAGTCAAGTACGGTACTCTTATGTCTCTTCTAAAGCATTAGGCGAATGAGATAACAATTATAAATCTAGCAATCACACAACTCGGGAAGTATGATTTGTGTCGGCGATAAGAATGAAACATCTGTAAAAATTGTATAAATTAGTCAAGCACTGATCGTATCACGTCTTAGGTTCCGACGTAGCTTCCGACGTAGTTTCCCACTTAGTATCCAACGTAGTTTACGACTTTGGAATTTTCAATACTTTAATATAGGGTCAAGCAAATATTTGATTGCTTTAATGAAATATGTTATTGACTTAAGCACAGTTTATTTGAATAAAAAAAATCTGTCTTTGGTATAGGATCAAACAGGCGTATGTACTTTTAAGATAAAACAAGCTTGAGGTTTTCTTGTATGAAGATTCTTAGGGCAAGTATTCATCAATTTCTTTAAACATTTATCACAATATTGACACAAGCAGGGGTTTACTATATACCAACATAAGATTGTCTATATTAAGAAAAATTGATTCCTCCATTTCTTGTTGCAGAGCTGAGTTCACAGTTTGATTGTTTACCTAATGGTGACCCTATCCATTGTGTTCCTCATTCCGGAACTTCTGATTCTCCTGGAAGGAATCGTCCTCCTGCAGAGCCTTCTCTTCGTGACACGTCCAAACCTCCTTCTGCAGAGCCTCCTCTTCGTCACAGGTCGAGATCTCCTCCTGCACAGCTTTCTCTTCATGGCAGGTCTATATCTCCTCTTGCCAGAACTGCTCCTCAGCTCGTACTTGGATTTAATCTTGAACAGCTTAGATTTATTCGGCTTATTCCCAAAAAAAATCCAAACCGTCTATTAGAAATTCGAAGATACACTTTTCCTGCTGATAAACCAATTAGATTGCGTGGCCAAGGACTATTTGACTTTATACCTATGCCAACTGGAGAACAAAATATTGTAACAACTTCGACCGGTGACATCTTTGCAATATTCTACAATAATAGTCGTCTTCGTGGAATATATACAACAAGAGGTTTCAATGAAAAACGGGTGAAAATTAACATAGGCAGCGGTGCGGTTAATGATATGACCCCAGAAGAAATCGGGGAATGTCCCACAGGCAAAAATTTAGGAATCAAAAAGAATTTTAGAATAGCACATGTATATTAATGATATACATGTATATGAATTTTGTCCAGCATAATTGATTTAATTTGAAATAATATGTGAAATTGAAATATAATATTGTTCTTGATCTGAATGCTACGCTGCAATAAGCGATTTTCTTAATTATCTCAATGTCAAAAGGTAATGTTTCCCTGTGATGTTGGGTACGAAGTATCTGCTACTTGGACTACCTGCAACACGATTTTTCCCTAACTTTTTAATATGTTCCGAAAGCGGATAAAAAAGTTGGTCTTTATTCCCTTACGAAAATATTTTTGATGAAATATTGTTATAGGCTTATAATGATTTACCTATAATAATCTAATTTTGCTCACATATTCTTTGTGCCCCGGGACATTTGAATCATCAAAACTGCTCAAGCTAATAAAATGTTTTTATTGATAACAATGTTTCCTAACAAATACTTTTCTATGAAAAATGGTGTCAAGGAACAAATTTATTCTAGTAAAGAATTAGTAATACTATCATATTTATCTATGATTGAATGAAATATTCATATAATCAAATTTTATGAAAGCAATTGTTTGAATAATAAGTACATTGCTATCAACAGCAAAAAATGGAAAACCTTGAATTTATTATACAACACAAATATTTTTACAATTAAGCCATCTTAAGGGCGTTGGAACCAGTGAGTAAAAGAGTGAAGAATCATTTCAATTTTCTCAGGAATCTTTAAAAAGAAACTTTTCCATTTTCTCGAAAACTTTCGAAACTGTTAAAAGGTTCGAAGTATTTTTAATTTTTTTCAATAATATCTTAAAATTAATTTTTCAAAATTAAATATCATTTATATTTTCCCAGGAATCTTAACATCACTTTTTTATTCTCTTGAAATCTTTTAAAATTCTTCACAACCTTCTTTTTACGAAATCTTCCAAAATCTACATTTTGTTTTAAATTTCTTGAAATCGTTCCAGGTTTTTAATTATTTTTTCAGAACTTCTCAACATCTTTTTAAATAAGTGGAATTTTTCCTAATTTTCTTTTTAAATTCTGCAAAATTAAAAAATTGCCTTAAAATCTTCCAGAAACTTTTCTAACAATTTTGAAAATCTTTTAAAATGTTTAAAAATGTTTTTCAATTTCATGTTAAAATAAAATTTTCAAAATAAGATTAATTTTAGTATTCCCAAGAATCTTTAAAGAAACACTTTTTTATTCCCTTGAAACCTTTCAAAACTCTTGAAACCTTTTTTTCGAAATCTTCAAAAATCCACATTTTGTTTTAAATTTCTTGAAATCGTTCCAGGTTTTTAATTATTTTTGAATTTTTTTCAACATTTTTTAATATCTTTTAAACTGGTTCGAATTTTTCATTAAACTAAAAAAAATTCTTTTTCGAAATTTTAGGAAATCATTTAAAATCCTGCAAAATAAAAACATTTTAGCAAAAAATCTTTCACATTATTGTTTGTCAATTTTCGAAATCATATGAAATCTTTTTAAATGTTCTCATAAAATTAATTCACCAAATAAAACATTATTTAAATTTTCCCAGGAATTTTAAGAAGATTGTTTTTATTGTCTTGGAACCCTTTAAAAGTTTAAAAAACCTTTTTTTTGAAATTTTAAAAAAATTTCATTTTTTCTTAATTTTCTTGAAATTGTTTCAATTTTGAAATTATTAATTATTTTTGAAATCTTTTTAAAAATCTTTTTTAAATAAAACATCATATACAGTTTTTCCAGGAATCTTGAAAAGAAAATTTTTTTATTGTCTTGAAAGCTTTCAAAAATCTTGAAAAGCTCCTTTTTCAAAGTATTCCAAAATCTACATTTTGTTTTAAATTTCTTGAAATTATTTTGGAATTTTTTCAAAATTTCTAAATATAGTTTAAAATGTGTTCGATTTTCCCTAAAAGTTTTTCAAACTTCTGCAAAATACAAAAAAAATGCCTTAAAATATTCCGGATTCAATTTTGGAATTATTTTGAAATAATTTTCAATTTTATCTTAAAATTAATTTTAAAACGTTCCAAATTGAATAGTTTGAAATTGGAAATTTCTGCATATAAATCATTTTCAATTCGAAAAAATAGAAATTTAACAATTTGAAATGGAAAACTTAATTAAATGTTTCAAAGTCAAAGCTTCAGATATTCTAGAATTTCAAATTGTTAGAAAAACAAATATAATTTAAAATTAACATATATCATAAAAATTCTTCTAAAAGCAAAAAATGAATTCACCGTTAAAATGGAAATATTCTACTTCAAAAACCTTTAAAATTTAATATTTAGAAAAACGTTCGAATTGCGTTAATTCAAGAAGAATTTTGATAAATTAAACTTTTTTATACTCAAACGCTTAAAATGTTCAATTAGTATTTAACATGAAAATTCAGAACTCTTAAATTGTAACCATTCAAAATTAAAGAAATTATTAAATTACTGAGGTATTAATTTGAGACCGTTCTATTTTGATCTAGTTTCATACATTTATTGTTAATTCTTGAAATTTTCAAATAAAATTTTTTTCAATTTATAATGAATCCTTTTTTCAAATCGGCAACAAAAAAATTTTAAGAGATTTGTGGAAGCCGATGTTGATGTTGTGAATTTTTCAAATGAAATAAAATTAGTTGAAAATTGATGAAAATTTTCATTTGTTTCTCGAATTTATTTAAACAATTAACCATGACTCTTGATTTCAAAAGAAATTGCTAATTATTATTTCTGTAGAATCTCTTAACTTATTTGATGACTTATTGCATAAATATAAATACTTAAAAAAGTGGGATCGTTTATTACAGAAAAAGCAAAAACAAAATTCAACTTTGTTCTTAAATAAAAAATTGGTGCTTACAAATCCCTTTAAAATTCAGTTACCTTTTATATTTGTTCATAATTTTTCAGTTTTTTTTTTCAACTGTGGGACGCCTTAATGAAATCCTGAAACCCTGCAATATGCAAAACTCAATTTTTTGCTATTAACAATAAAAGAAGAAATTACACGTTTTCTTAAGAATGTTGTATACATTGTTGATTTGAAGAAGAAATAAAAACAATATATTGAAAAATGAGACCAAGAAAAATAAAATATTTTTATTGGTTTCCAAGGTATGGTTTTATTTGTTCAGCTGTGAAAAAATTGTTGAAGCATCGCGCTGAGTCACGGGACACCTGCAGCTACTTGCTTCGAAAATTTCTCGGTTAAACTTTACCTAACCTTGGCATTGAACCAGTTGCCGTTTTATATATTAAATTTCAGACTTCAATTTTTTACTTATCATACCGTATTTTTATTTTTAATTATGTCACATTATTTATACCATTTTTTAATAACCGTTTTGAGAACATAGTCTTAATTGATATTTTTTCTAATTATTTTTCAATGAATATTCAAGTTGACGGAATGTAAGGTAATAAGCAATCAAGTTTAACAAAAATAATTGTTTATATGTATATTATCATCGTGTGGTTTAAAATTTTTATTTTAGGCTCTGCAATAAACTTCGTATTGCAGTTCGAAAAAATACTTCTTAAAACATGAATTTTATTGATCTTCATGTGTTATTTGTTCATAACTAAAAAGTCGGACGAGCTGAAAATTTCAGAAAAAACCGAAAACTTCTAGCTTTACTCTAAGACAAGGTAGTTATAAACAATAATACATTGTTTAAACAATTATGTTTGTTAACTTGCATTAAATATTACATCATTATGTGAAAAGTGGACAAAAAGTTGAAAATTTCAGAAAAAACTGCATCTGAACAGATATTTACTACTTGCTTATAATCTTTTTTTATAATCACGATGATTCAAATTCCCATAAAATCTTTAAATACTTTATCAAATTAATTAAATTAAATTTTTGAGAAGTAAATTGATTACACTGGTTTACAAAAAAAAGGTGATGACTATTTGACAAGACCACTTTATCCTTATGTATTTTGACGCGCTGAATATGAATCCGAGGTCCATTTACCTCCATCACGTCAGGTTCAAGGTTATTTCAAGGTCAAATACAGGAAAAACCGTTCAATAAACTTCAAAAATGTTTTACACATGTTTTTGGGGTCGCTGAATCGAAACCTGAGGTCCATTTACCTCCACCGCGTCAAGTTTAAGGGCATTTCAAGGTCAAATGCAGGGAAAGCCATGCAATAAACTTCAACAACGTTTTTGGGGCTTTTGAATCCAAATCCTTTCTTCGTTTGATCCCTGAAGGTCAGTTTAAGGTAATTTAAAGGTCACCTTCAGGTCAGAATAACAGAAAATGCATGTCAGGGGCAAATTTAATTCAAAAGATGTGTCGCTAAAGAACTCGAGCAAGCGAGATTCAGCAACCCCAAAACGGTTGTGGAAATTTATTGAACGGTTTTTCCTGTGTTTGACCTCTGAATGACCTTGAACCTGAAGCGGTGGAGGTAAATGGACCTCGGATTTTGATTCAGCGACCCCAAAAACATATGTAAGTGGTTTTTGAAGTTTATTGAAGAAAGGCTTTTCCTGTGTTTGACCTTGAAATGGCCTTGAGCCTGAAGCGGTGGAGGTAAGCGGACGTCGGATGTCGATTCGGCGACCCCAAAAACATATGTAAAAGGTTTTTGAAGTTTATTGAACGTTTTTTCCTGTGTTTGACCTCTTAATGACCTTGACCCTTGAGCAGTGGAGGTCAATGGACCTCGGATTTTGATTCAGCGACCCCAAAAATATATGTAAGAGGTTTTTAAAGTTTACTGTACGGCTTTTCCTGTGTTTGACCTTGAAATGACCTTGAGCCTGAAGCGGTGGAGGCAAATGGACTTAAGATTTTGATTCGGCGACCCCGAAAACATATGTAAGAGGTTTTTGAAGTTTATTGTAAGGCTTTTTCCTGTGTTTGACCTCTTAATGACCTTGAACCTGAAGCGGTGGAGGTAAATGGACCTCGGATTTTGATTCAGCGACCCCAAAACATATGTAAAAGGTTTTTGAAATGTATGGAACGTTTTTCCCTGTATTTGACTTTGAAATGACCTTGAACCTGACGATTTAAAAGAATTGAAATTAATTGGAAAGAAATTTAAAAATAAAAAAAATCCATTAATTTCCGTGAAACTAGAATAAATTTAGAACAATTTCATGCCTAAGAATTCAAGGTGAGGGTAAAAAAATTTAGGATCAATTAAATAAAAATTCTAAAAAATTAAAAAAATCCATTGAATTAAATAGAATTGAAAGAATTTATAATGTTTCAAGTAAATCGGAAAAATTCAAGAGAATACCAAAGAATTGAAAGGACTCCAGGGTAAATTAATAAGAATTCAGGGTGAATTCCAAAAAATAATTTCAAATCTTTGAAACCCTACTAATTTATAACCAAACAAGAATTCAAATAAATTGAAAATTATTTAAAAATTAGAGGATTTTAAGGAAAATGAGAAGAATTCGATGAACTTCATAAAATAAAGCTGAATTTAAAAAGCAATCTAGTAAATTGAAAACAATTAAAAAATATTGAAAAATTGATTGGATTGAGTAGGTTTCAAATGAGTTTAGAAAATTAAAGAGATTTCAAAAGAATCTGATGAAAAACCTAAGAATTTAAGGTGAGTTTTAAAGACTTCAAGAAAAAAAAACTTTGAAAAAATTGATTGAATTGCCTAGAATTGAGGGAATTTAGAAGATTTCAAAAGAATTCAAGATAAATATATGAATTCAGGGCAAATAAAAAAATTCAAATGAATTGGAAATAATTTAAAAAATTTCATAAAATTATTAAAATCCTTGGAAATACCTTGAAATTCTTTAAATCTCTTGAAAACGCTTTGCAGTCTTACAAAATACACTAAAATATTTCAAAGTCTTTGGAATTTCTTCAAACTATTGAAATAAATTATAAAAAATGTAGGAATTTTTTTAAATGTCCTAAAATTTTTCAAATCCTTCTAAATATTTTGAAATCCCTTGATATTTCTTAAAGCTAATGAAGATGTCAAGGAATTAAAAAAATACCTTAAAATATTTCAAATCCTTCAATCATTTTATCAATGAAATTACAGAAATTCAAAAGAATTTCAAAGAATTTAAAAGAATTCAGCATAAATCCTATAAAATACCTTAATACCGTAAGACATTTAAAATCCCTTAAAAGCATTGAAATCCTTGGAAATCTTGTAAAATAACGTGAAATATTTTTAAATGCCTTAAAACCCTGTCAAGCCCTTGGAAATCCCCTCAAATTAATGAAATTAATTAATAATTCCTTAGAATCTTTTAACATCCCCTAAAGTATTTCAAATTAGAACTTCTTGAAATCCATGAGAAGTTTTCGAAATACCCTAAAATCTTAAAAATCCCTGCAAGGTATTACAATTTATTAAAAATTTCACGGAATCTTTCAAAATAATCTAAAATATTTCAAGACAATTCAGAAATACGTATAGACCTGAATTGAACCCATGAGTTGATTTATTGCAAGAAAAGTGAATAATGTGTTCTTTTCATCAAACAAAGTAACAAAAAAGTGATTTGATAAAAAAAGTAACTAAAAGTTAGTTGTAGAAGGCCTGATTATTCTTTAAAGTTAATTCTTACAGAGATTCTGCAGATAGGATACCATAGGGACCAAAACTTGAAAATAGGGTACTTCAGGGAACTTAACCCGCGGACTGTGCCTTTCTATTACGATGCTGGTGTTTTTCAGGCAAGAGTTCAAACCGCCTCTCGCCCTTTTGCACTGAGAAACTGCGTGGGCCAGCAGTTCTAGAAATTATTACTAAGCCGAAGGTTACTGAAACGCTGCTCTGGTGCACTTCAATTACAGAAAGGGAAACCATTGAAGATTAGAAGAAAATTATTAATTGCATTAGTCGAAATTTTTGTTAATTAGATAGTGAAAAACTATTAATTGCTCAGTGAAAATCTAAGAATTTCTTTAGAGGTTTATTTTATTTAAAAAAAATAGATCAAAGAACCACCGCACCTCCAAGAAGACCGATCACAAGGACAATTACTTTAATCGAATATTTGGGGTATAGTCGCTGCATCTCCCCTTCAAGTTCATGATACCTCTTCTCCTTTTCCTTTTCTTTGCCAGTGCTGTTGCAGTCGGCCGAAGTGTCTAATGGAGAGTCTTGGCATGCGAAAATGAAACCCTTTGTGCCTGAATTAGGTCCTGATGATCTGAGGAAAATAAAAGTTTGCTCCTTCGACAAGGACTAATCTTCTACATTTGTGTGAATGTTTCCGTGCATTTTCTTATCGAGTAGCTGTTGGCGAAATTTTTTTAACTGTGCTTTCTTTGCTTGGGCTTTTAGAAGTGAGGCAACTAGATGCAGTAATGTACTTTTCTGACTTCTTATAATAAAAGTCAGACCAAGTCTCTCGGCCGCTCCTGTTCTTCGTCCATTGAACCGCCTCAAATGAGTAGAGTAGAACCGGGACGGTAGGCATGTTAGTCGCAGATACCATGTTCAATGCCGACAGATTTAAAGACCAAATCTGATGAATAAGACATTTGTATCTACTTTGCAGATTCAGTCATCGCTGTTACGTCCAGAATACGAGTTTGCGGTACGCCCTGGCATGTACAGGTCTCTCCTTGATCAATATATCTAATAACAATTATATCCACACGCTCAGGGTCCCCGGGAACGTCAGCAATCTGTCCTCGCTTTAGATTCGTTTTGGCACACTTGCTCAATTCAAAGTCTATACCAATTTCTCCTGTGTAGCCCTTGACGATATTCAAAGCACGTTGAAGTTGGCTTGCACTAGAATTATATATATTCAGGTCATCCACATAAAATACATGAGTGACCCTATGTTCGCGATGATTATTGCATCCCAACACCAGCCACTGCGGCAAGCCCGTCTTCGACTTTAAATATGAGGTGAATGTGGCATTAATTGATGAACATTCATCCTCAGATGTTATGAGGTTGTCGTGAAATTTCCTGAAGCGGATGATATTATTAGTATTTTTTTCCAATTGTTGATTCTCTCTGACCAATCCCTACCCCTTCTGCATCAGCTTCCGTGTCAGCAGATTTGGCTTGTTCAGTTTGTGATGGTAGATCCTCAGCTCATGGGCGAACTTTTGGCCTCTTTCCGTGAATAGCTTAACCGATGTTATGTAATCAATCGTACACTGAACACGGGACGCATTCACTCAGTTCGGTCTCCTTATTGCAAACTCACGCTCGGATAAAAAGTCGTTTGCCTGTATGGTGCACACGATACTTTACGCAACAAAGGCATGATTTACAAGTTTCTCTCGTCTGAAATTTGAGGTTAGATTGACGCAAACATAATTGTACACGGGCGACTGTGAATGCAAATGCGCGCAGTATGATTATAAGCCTATAATAATCCGAGGAGTATTATGGACTCTTTATTCTATTGCGCGCATGAGCAATCGCTCTCGTTCTTGCAGTGAACAAATTTTTAGTAGAGCGGACTGTGAAACGGACTGTCAATTTTGTCGTTATTGCGGATCCGGAGAAATGTTTTAAATATTTGAAATAATTGAACTATAATTATATATATGCTGAAAAATGTCGCAAGTAATGTGAAAAATATCACTTTTTTCGATATGCACTTCTTTTTTTTGCGGTATAAACTATACAGTGACATAAGTTTTATTGGAATAATTCGAGCCTATCATGATTTTTGAGGAGCATACGCAAATAGGGTCATTAACACGTGGACGCAAAATGGTGTAAGTACCAATTTCAACCAAATTCAACCAATTAGTTGCATGTATAGCCAAGAAGAGTAATTTTCTACCAAACGAGTCGAATTCTTAATAAAATACATGCATTTTCAACTCTATAAGATAATTTTGGAACCAAAAATGGAATAGGTTAACTTTTAGTTTCAAAACCAGCGTGTGGCTGTGGGGCCACACAGCAGAAGTGAAACTTTGATTGATTAACATTGCAATTTTTTGTGAGAAATCATCATGATTTTAAGGAGATTACATAGTAAGAGAGTGCAGAGAGAGAAAGAGAGAACAGAGAGAGAGAGAGGGAGAGAGAGAGAGAGTGCATGTACAAGCTTTGGCTAGCGTGGCAGTAGTGGGGATATCACAGAGGAGTCTTTAGAGCAATTGCGAATCGCCGCACAAATGGGACACACGAGTAGAGAGAGAAGGTACAGACTATAAAAAGTATACTTGTGAGAGAGAGAGAGAGAGAGATATCCGTTCGTGCGGTAAATTTTCGGTTAAACAAATTTAAAAATTTCGATAAATAAATTAAAAACGATGAGTACTGTCGATAAATGCTGAATAAAAATTTTATAGCACTTTTTGAAAGCTGATTTTCCACCTTGCTTAAGATAATCAAGGAAATGAAGTTTTAACAAAAATTATGTTCCTCTAAACAAGATAATGAATTTTAACCCGAATAGACTAATTTTTTACCAAAAAGATGAATTTTCAAACGAGAAGATTAGTTTTTAACCCAATAGGACAAACGTATAACAAAATACATAAGATTTAAACTTCAGGAGATACATTATTAACGAAAAATGATAAAGTTAAAAAAATTAATTGTGAAAGAAAAAAATTTGTATTAATAAAATAGTGAAATTTCTAATAAGAGTAGTGAATTTTCAGCGAAATATGTGAATTTTTAACCGAATAGTTAAATTTTAAACTAAAGAAAATAAATGTTTTATAAAAAATGTAGCCGTTAAATTCGTAGCTTTAAAAACTAATTTTCAAAAAAAAAAAAAAAAACGAATTTTCAAGAAAAAAACGAATTTTCAAAAAAATTCAAATCCTCGATATCCGGTCCCGAAAGGTTATGCACATGAAAAAAACCATGCACCTTAAATCTTCTGTTCCGCGACTTTACATCCTACGCCACCAAGGTGGTCGCGGATTACTGAATCTTGAATGTCTTCGCAACAGGATTATTCTGGGTACAGAATACATAGTCGCAAATGGACCCTCTTCTTAAAATGGTCAGGAAACATAAAAAAGTGGGCAAAAGGGCGTTTCTGTACGAAGCAGCGGAGGAGGCTGCTGAAACACTCGGCCTTGACTTCAATATCAGGGGTGAGCAAAATGCAT